>JAODUP010000633.1:37500-243432 GCA_025642065.1 Paralvinella palmiformis | reverse complement strand
TCGATAATTGTACTTTTAGATAATTTGTTACCAAAGCGCTTCGTTGCTCTTTGGACGGATTTACATATAATAAGCCGTGTTTGAGAAGAATCCAAACCGAGTTTACTAATGTTTTCGAGTAATTCGGATACCGAAAAACTGTAATGGGACACGAGAATGTTCGTAATATTTCGAACCCATGAATTATTGATTTGGTCGATATGAAATCGAATCTTTGGGCCAGAATACGCCGGTTTTATAAAGTCGTTTAAATGAGTCAATTTTAGAGCAAACGCTTTCGTAACTTTACCATCTACTTGTGCCCGCATCAGGTTTAAGTGATGCAGACACTGCAACAATTTATAGAAAAGACATAATACCATCTGTTCATTTATATTACTGGAATACATGTTAACAAATATTAAATGCTGTCAATAATCGATAATGTGTAAGATAATAAACCACTTATGACCTGGCACGAGCAATGTGTGTTTTATGTTATATATAATAAAGGCGTGGGCTCAGGTTTTCGTGATGTTTATAATTCTTACAGAATTATGATCAAACGACTACTACCTAAGTAGAAAAGTTTTGAAGAATTGTTTGATCAATTGATTGTGAACTAGAAAAGAATAAACTACCCAAACAAAGAACGAATGAGAGCAAACTCTTAACTCCGCTTTTGTACTGATAGAAAACAACGAAAGATATTGTGTTATCTTGTTTTATATTCTATTTCATTTGATCAGATACAAAAGATGGCCAAGAAATACATCAATGTATAGAACGTGTCCCGTGAAGTATTACGTCTTTCGGTTTGACGATTCCCATTACTTGGTTAAGCAAAATCGATAAATATCGATTTACATCTCGATACGGGTCCAGCAGAAGAAATGAGCAGCTCATCAGAACGTGCACTTCTCTCAAAGTAATCATTACTTCTGGTCAGGTATCGGTCGTTGTTAATGCAACGAATTGTGGTGTCCTCGTACCACAGCAGGTGGCGCAGTCCAAATACAAACCTCCATGTTACTGGGATCGAAAAGCCTCAGATAGATTCGTTTCATTTCTCTAGCCATTAGTCGATCGGCTTCATGTCCCAGTGCATCAAACACCGGGGATAAAAATAGGTCACTCTCACTGACTGACAGTCTGACTGACTGACAGATTCAGTCCCTCACTCACTCATTATGTCGCTAACTTGCAGCGGCAATGACAGACTGACTGATTGGTAGGCTAGCCTATGGTACTCATACTCTCATTCACTCATTCACAGAGTGCGGCCTATGATAACAGGTTTCCTGATAACTGTCGCAAATTTCCGCCAAAGCCAGCGAAGAGTTAATATCGAGAGCGAAGATCACATCCAACAGTCTGAATGACACGTGTGCTAAGTATACCCAGTGCCGAGGCTAAGCAAACATCAAATCCAAATATTTACTCTTTTCACTGGTATCTGTTGGTGAAGTATTCGATCCACGTCTTCATTACATCTTCTAGTTAGTAAGCATTACACCTATATAAATATCAGATCGGATATATATATGTTGTGTGTGTGTGTGTGTGTGTGTGTGTGTGTGTGTGTGTGTGTGTGTGTGTGTGTGTGTGTGTGTGTGTGTGTGTGTGTGTGTGTGTGTTTTAGCTGTGTATAATAAGGCACAGGCACAGAGAATCTCGAACCGTGAATTCAAACTCTGGACGTTTCTTCAGGGGACTGAATCCAGAGTGGCGACTTTTCTTGCTGAGACATGTGTAATGTCTCACCAGTCCCTATGTGTGTGTGTGTGTGTGTGTATGTGTATGTGTATGTGTGTGTGTGTGTGTGTGTGTGTGTGTGTGTGTGTGTGTGTGTGTGTGTGTGTGTGTGTGTGTGTGTGTGTGTGTGTGTGTGTGTGTGTGTGTGTGTGTGTGTGTGAAATCAGACTGCTGAACTTTGTATTTAAAACATGTTTATATTGAAATCAACATACAGAAAAACATGATAATACCAAAATAGTAGGATCACATATGATAAACGTAGGGCATTTATATAAATTTTATCATCTATGATAAAACATTGCTAAATGCATACCACCGTGTAGTTTTGATGCATTTCTGTCATTATAGCTCATACGGATCAAACGGTGTGATTGGTTTTATTGTATTTTTCTTCATATAACTATTAAAAGTTTATGATGTATTTTTCCAGCTCTTTCCATATTTTGATTACACGAGTAAGGTATAAAAACAACAATTTGTCCATTGTAGCCTTCTTCTTCATCAGGTAGCAGATAGCAAAGTTCATTTTCTTAACAAGGAAAACCAGTTGTTCAAGAGCAACTTAATATTATTTTAATGTTCACGTTTTCCAATTTTTCGGAGGTCAAGATACCTCAGTTACCAATAATTAAAGCAAATCTAGCTCATATTACCAATTAAAATTTAGTTAACTATTAATATGGAAAACTATGCTTATTCTGAAATCTTGCACAATATATTAAACAGTATAACAGCTCGATATATAACATAAAATAACACTAGAAATAACAATAGTCATGCAGGATTTGAAAATAACTTCAGAAACCGCATTATATCGTAAGGTAACTAATCCGATATGATTACAAGTGTAAAGGCACGGAGTATTATATATATATATATATATATATATATATATATATATACGCACACACACGCGTGCGTGGGCGCTCACACACATATACACACACAAATACATACATTGATATAAGTTTATAAGGATAATTTATAAGTTTATAGGGATAAAAACGTTGATGATTTTCGTCTCTCTCTCTCTCTCTCTCTCTCTCTCTACCCCTCATCCTGCATGTGCAAAGTGTCTTTTATATTTTGACCTTTGCATGTTTGTCAATTCTAAGGTAACGTTGTCAATTCTGGATTATCAGTTTATCCGATTGTAGTTGTCTATTTGTTGTCAGGATGAGAAATTTGGAAGCGAGCTCTGTGTGATGTACTCTGTGAAGAAAAACAAATACATTATAAATTAAAATGTTTGCCTTATATAATTAATAAACACGCATTGTTAATAAGTATGAGCGACGAATGTCCTATGCACGTTTATCCTTAAAATTACTCCTATATTTTTACATCCAATCAAACCAAAACACTCATACTTGTATGTGCATGCGTACTCATACATATGTACGTATCGATCAATCGTAAGGTGCTGAAGATATGCAATACGTAGACACACTGACACATTTACCGATACACCGACACACTAACCTCGACATAATATATATCCCCATAAGACAATCCATTATGTCCATAAGGACTAGAATCCTTAACTACAGATCGATCTCCGTCGTCATTCATAGGATAGTGTAATGTCAGATATTTCTGATGATAGTCCCATAGACTACCAGGTTCACCAATATGAGAGTCTAATTCGGTGTCAGTTAGCCATATATTGTAGATTCTTACCTTGAAACATAGAAAATATATTAGATTAATTGTCTGTCGGTCTGGTGTGGTGATGTGGTGTGTGTGATAAATATACTAAAACTTAACCTCATCAATGATGCCACTGAAGAAATCCACGTCGTTTCTACCCAAATAAACATCAGTTATATTGGTCACATTCTGAAGGTAAAATAAATATATATCAGTCTTATTGGTCACGTTCTGAAGGTAATAACAATAAAAACGAACAATTGAGCGAAATAATAGGATAAAGTTCTAGAAATAATTCTAATTATCTATATTAATTAGATATTGTACATAATTTCTTGATAGATTGACTCACCCAGTCTGGATGATAGATTGAATTGTTGTAAGCTTCTACTCCTGGAGTAGTTCCATTTATGTAAAGACTCAGTGTGTAAGCTGTTAATAGATAATAGTCTTAATCTATAAACGGGTTCATAATATCAGATGTATTATAATTAATATAAGAGAGGATTTTATGGCAAATTTTCTTACATCCATTTCCGTATGCTAAATTCCTACTGGAGAATTTAAATATGTGAGTTCTAAATATCAGTAATTTACATAAATTGACTAAGTTCTACAATACTAACTTTCAGCTTCATATCTCATAAATAAATGATGCCATTCTCCCGGTGTCAGTATCGTGTTGCCGGTAATAGTACTATTGCCCAATCTTCCGGAGAAGAAGCCATCCTTTATAAACATACAGAGTTCTTGTGACTGGGTGCAAAGAATCGGCTGTACACCGGAAGGTACGACATCTTCCCAAAATACAAAACTTTCCGCAGTAAAACTGTTATGACGAAATAAAATGTGACAATGTTAATAATTTAGTTCCTACTAGGACTTTGTAAAATATATCGGGATTATTTTATATTTGAATAACGATATAAAAATATAAAAATAATAAAAAATAAAGCCAGAAAGAGAGAGAGGGGGGGCGAGAGAGAGAGGGGGGGGGGGCGAATTAGTGACTAACCTTTCATCTATTCCCAGCTCAGTAATGTTACCGATAAAGACATTATCATCAACGCCATCAAACTTTATGGCCATATTCTCTTTATCTACACATCGTACTATAAGATCTGACCAGATTGGTTCATTTTGATTGATTACAAAGACACCGACACGTCCTCCGGAAATGGTTATGTCATAGAGGTCGCCACTGTCAACTATTGTTTCTATTCCTTGATGAATACGTAATCTGCAATAATAAAGTTTTACCAAATATTTTGAATAAGATACATTGTGTCGAAATAGATTGATGACAATTCGATTTAATTAATTTTAGTAATTATTATGAACGAGTGATTTTTGTTTAGCCGAGAGATTTGTCCCACCTGGACAAATGACACTAAATATGACATATATAATATTGAATTATGTCAAATTCGTATAAACTGCAATGGTACTTTATTATATCAAAATTCCGGCTAGAATTATAGTATACCGATTAAGATGACAATTTTCAATTACTCTAATAGCTCATCACAGAAGTGTTACGGATACTGCTATATTTTATCACACAGATTCAACTGGTACTGTTATATCTTATAACAAGAATTCTACGAGTAATGTTATACCTTATAACACAAAGACTATAGCTAGTGTTATACCTTATCAGACCAAGACTAGGACGCCACTTGAGGCTCCACCTGTAGGGAGTTTTATGTAGCCATTCTCTCATTTCTGGATGATGCCACAGTAAGCGTACTTCGTTTTCTGTGTCAGCACTGTGCCACAGTGCCTTACTGAGAACACTACCCGGGCCAGTAGCAGAGTTAACTACCTGGAAAGGTACGTCATCGTTGGTACATCCTTTTGCAATAATATTGTTATACCAACTCTAACTATATTTTTAAGTTACCTTGATAAGATGACTTAGATAGTAAATTTAGAAATTATGACCTTCACCTTTATCTGTACTCCCTTAAATCCTCCTCTGCAAGCTGACCCTCCATTCTTTCTGTTATCGTGACGCCATGTTACTATATAGAAGCGACGATTACTCTGATACCCAAATACAAACCCGATATAATCGTGTCCCTGATCCGTCTTAACAAACATTGTACCGTAAAAGTCCATGGCACTGTAACCCTGTGAACCTGTTGTGATATATAACCATAACATATATCAGCTTGTGTCAATGAATCGAGTATAAGTTTTGTTTTTAACTTATTATTCGTAATAATTATTTACATTAATGAAACTATCAAATGACATACATTAATATCGGTAAGAGTCTGGTTTGTGTAGATATGTTTGAAAAATAACATTAGCGTTGTGTTCTAATTATGTAAAATTTAAACGGGCCGAGGTAACTTCAAAGGTAATAAGACGACATGAAAGATAAACCACGCTTCAAACATGCCAACGCTGAGATTTGAGCTGAACGAAAACAAACTATTGTCGAATTATTTTATAATTAATAAAATCTAACTAATTTAAGTAGTTATATTAACAAATGCAATCAAATTAAGGTTTTCTGGATTGTAGATCATTTTCTTTGAAATTGTGGTATAAAAAATTAGGAAAATCGGTCATTTCCTCTTAGCGAAGGGACACAGATTGAGACAAGTAGCCATTATTACTATGTCATCACAGCAAATGGGCTCATTAGCCGAGACTGTGTTATTTATTGGAGAGTAAATGTTTTTATTTGTTTTAATATTCATCACGGTTAGCTATACTGTACATATTTTGCACCAAAACTAAATAATAAAGTTTTAGTTTTTTACAAAAACTAAATCCAATCCAATTTCTGTTTCAAATAATTTTTGCAATCTTCCTATCAAGATGAAAACTGACCAATTAGCATCAGGGGCTTCTCAGTAATCGCCAATTGTCTGATTTCCCGTCCGTCATCTTTGATTTCCCAAATCGGATCATCAGCGGTTAGAGTAGGATCCAGATTGATGACAATGTATGATGACATGTTTAGGGCACAAATATTGGCTATTAGAGGACAGTGATCATCATTATTAATTACTCCATCACCATCTGTATCCACCTCGCAGTCATCACCAATCTGATTTCCTGTGACACAATGACAAATACAACTTTAAATGGGATTGTCTAATTGTTGGGATAAAATCGTAAATAATATAGTGTGTATGACATCAAACACTTATTAAACACCCGACAAATGTTATATTAAGTAGTACAATATTTATCATACTGAAAGTTAAGTAAATATACGACATATAAAATCGTAAACATTGTAATTGTGATTCTTTTGTAGGTTTAATGATGACTTGACATATAAATAATGGATGTACCATTGGTGTCAGTCTGACCAGGATTATTGACGTAAGGACAGTTATCTTGGTCATTTAGAATACCATCTCCATCTATATCACTATCACACGCATCACCTGTATAAATTAGAGTAAAATATGTCTAATTAGGTCATCCTAGTAAGCAGCATATACATTACCTGGACAAACTGATGTAATTAATAAGTCATTCCACTCTCATAATACAACAATTATTTTAAAATATATAATTATTGAATATGAATAAATTATATATAGTAAAACTGGAATATATCGAAGTGCATATACACGTAGTTCGTCATAACCGAAGTTATATAAATAACATTTATCAAATAATTAATGCGTTTGGTAGCCATTGTAAAGATAATTGATTAATGACCATAGTTCACCTCTATTTATACACTATTTCTATGTTTTAGCACATCGTTTGTTTCAAATAATTGCAATTAATACATGGGTGGCAGGGGTAAGATTTTGTTTGAACTCCTCAGCAATGCAATCAACACTCAGTACAAAGACAAATGAACAATGGGTGCTACTTTTTTTAATCTGTTAGTGAAACTGATATTTTCTAATTGGCTTATAACAATTCGGTATACACGTTCATGTACGCGTAGTTAATTAGGTTTCTCTTGATGCCTCGGATATTCGTAAATCCATCAGTGAAACTGACATTTTCTAATTGGCTTATGACAATTCGATATATACCTAGTAAATTACAATGCTTATGATGCCAGGGAGATTCGAAAATTCGATATTTACTATGGAAGTAAATGGGAGTTTGAGTTCTAAGCGAGTTTGATATATCGTGTTTTATTGTTTTATATATATATATATATATATATATATATATATATATATATATATATATATATATATCATGTAATGGTCTTATACCAAGAGTTAAAGTATCTTCAGTAAGTTATTAGTTGATCTTATATGACATCCACTGACTTACCAATGCCATCTTCATCAATATCTGATTGATCTGGATTAATGACAATCTCACAGTTGTCATATAAATCAATTATACTATCTCCATCCCTAGTTTAAAAAAACAATTAAAACATTTTAATTAGTATATTCTTTATCAGGAGGTTCATCTTATATTGAAAGATGAAATAATGTGGCTGATGAATATATACATATATATATATATATATATATATATATATATATATATATATATATATATATTTATATATATATATATATATATATATATTTAATTATTGAATAGTTTTGTATAGAGTTATATAGTTTTTACCTTATTTCTGATAGTTCTCAACGATCAAGGTACAATGACACTTTTTATTAATTTAATCACGCTTAATTAGTATCGTACAGATAGTTGTTGTCATAATTAATTATCGCTTTATTTTATTATATTCATGTAAGTTCATATGCAGATGAGTGATTAGGCAAATATTCTGTTTCATTTATTGTTTCGAATGATATACTTTATAAGAAATCCGAAAACAGATTCAATAAATTATTAATATTAGTTTACCTATCTTTATTCAATCCTCCAATCGGATCACAAACGTCACCATATCCATTCTGATCTGTGTCTAATTGATCATTATTACTGACAGTCCTACAGTTATCACATACATCACCTAAACCATCATTATCATTGTCTTCTTGTCCAGGATTTGCTATATATTGACAATTATCTGACGTATCCACCACACCTGATGATAATATGGGCACAATTATATATATATATATATATATATATATATATATATATATATATATATATATATATATATATATATATATATATATATATATAATGTTTATATATTATAGACACTACAGGCTTATCAATATTCAAGTGTTTACCTTACGAAAAAATATTTAAAACATATTATTAAAATGGCTAAGAATGAAAATACCATCATTATCATCATCGTCGTCACACAAGTCACCAACTCCATCACGATCGTTATCATTCTGATCAGGATTGTAATCATTCGGACAATTATCACATTCATCACCAACACCATCATTATCGGAATCACTCTGACTGTAATTCACCACATATTGACAATTGTCCTAAAAATGAAGATGACATTAAATATATGTCAATCAAGAAGATAATATTGACAATTGTCCTTATGAATGAGGATGGCATTAAATAGAAATAAGGCAAGAAGATAATATTGACAATTGTCCTCATGAATGAAGATGACATAAAATGTACATAAATCAAGAAGATACTATTGATAATTGTCCTAAATAACAAAAAGACATTACATATACATAAATCAAGAAGACAATAATGACAATTGTCCTGAGATGTAAATCAAGAATATAATACAAGAGAATTTTCGGGATTTGTGAACTCTCTTGCTACCAACATTGGTCATCTGTTGATCTTAGGTGATTTCAATCTCAGGCAGCATGTCCAAGAAAGAATACACATACATGGTCATACTTGTCATCTCCCGTGATGATGACAATTTGATTAAGGGTGTGTCTGTGTCTTCCATGCTGTCTGATCATTTCCGTGTTAACATTAATGTATCTTTACAGAAATAATCTGTTTCAGCTAAAGTTATTTCATATTAGAAGATATAAGTCAATTGACAAGGAGGCTTTTCTTGCATATCCGTGATGGATACATTTGAGCCTTTTACAGAGTTTGATATCAGACAGTTGCTGAAAAAGTCATCTAATTCTTTATGTGCAGTTGACCCTATGCCTACATGGCTTGTAAAAGATTGTCTGGATGTTCTGATAAACCCAATTACAAATATAGTTAATAAATCATTATATCCATGAAAGCTGCCCTTGTAAAACCATTAATAAAAAAAAAACACTATGGACTGTAATATTCTAAACAATTACAGACCTGTTTCAAATCTTACATTTTTATCTAACGTTATAGAAAAAGCAGTTGCTTTCCATCTAAACAAATATTTAATCAATAATAACCTTAATGAATCACTACAGTCTGCCTATAAAAGTGGTCACAGCACTGGAACAACATTGGTTAGGGGGGAAAATGATATTATGATGTCAATTGATCAAGGTAAGCCAGTAATACTTGTTCTTCTGGATCTGTCTGCTGCATTTGATAGAGTTGACCATAATGTACTTTTCTCTAGGTTAAAAGACATGTTTGATCTGTCAGGTAAAGTACTTGAATGGTTTTGATCCTATCTGGAACAACGCTCACATAGAATGTCTGTTCATGGTATTTTATCTGACATTCAGCTTTTGTTATCTGGTGTACCACAGGGTTCAGTTCTTGGTCCTCTGGTTTTCACAATGTATACCCGTCCTATTGGGATCATTGCGCAGCGATATGGGGTTAAATATCACTTGTATGCTGATGACACACAGCTGTATATATCACTGGATCCTGACAATGAGTTAAATTTATCTTTTTCCTTGAATAATTTAAAACATTGTATTGCTGATATTCGGCTATGGATGACTCAAAATCTTCTAAAACTAAATGATAATAAAACAAATATTTTATATTTGGCATCACCACATTGTGTTAAATCCCTAAAGACACCAGCATTACAGATGGGTGTATCTTCGATTACCCCTAATGGGTCAGTAAAAAATCTAGGGGTTATTTTAACATGCATGAACATATCACATAAGTATACCGAGCTGCCTACTACCATCTGAAGAACGTCCACTGTTTAAAAGCATTCTTGACACAAGAAGCACTTGCAACTGTAGTCCATGCCTTTGTTACATCTCGTATAGACTATTGTAACTCCCTATTATATAGCATATCTGATTATAGCATTAATCGCCTTCAGCGAATTCAGAATAGTGCAGCTCGCATAGTAACAAATACTAGAAAATATGATCATATCACCCCAATTCTTCAAAAACTGCGTTAGACAGCGTACCCATTTCAAGGTTCTGTTAATAACTTATAAATCTATTAATGATATGGCGCCAGAATACCTGTGTGAACTGATGTCCATTAGAAAGTCATCCCGAAAACTCAGGTCATCCAGTCAGATATTATTGCAGGTGCCAGTGTCTCGGCTCAAGTCATATGGTGATTGTGCGTTGTGATTGTGCACCCCCCCCCCAATTTGTCGAATAGGTTGCCGGCAGATAGTATAAATGCGTCGGTTCCTTACAATTTTAAATCTGTTCTAAAAACACACCTATTTAAGGTCACTTTCGCAGATAAATAATTATTATCTTTTAAATCATTACAGGTTTTTGTTACAGATATATTATTTTGGGTATTATTATATTACATATCATTTGTACAGCGCATTTGAATGGCTCCTGCTAGTATGGGCGCTTTATTAAATATACATTATTATTATTATTGTTGTTGGTTTAAAATAATTCAATTTAAATCACGATTTAAATCACTGCAAATGTTGTTTTTTTTTCTCTTCAAATCATGCTTTTAAATTTGTGTTATGTTTTTGCGGGACTAATTTTATTTAAGATTATCGTATTTATTTGTCTTGATTATTTTGAAACATATTTTTATCAGTAACTTCAAGTACAAAAAATGAGATGTTATTTAAACCAAATCTTTACTTATTCTAAATAGTTATCGTTACATATATTTATAATTGAAATCTGATAATTTTACTTAACTAAAATCATGTTTTAAAACCGTAGATGATATTGACAACGTCTGAACAATAATAATATTTCGTCTTTTATCCAATAAGCGTGCGAACGTCGCTATTATGATAAGTCAGTTAGTATTGAGTACATCTGTGTACAGTTTTAACAGAAATCTTATTTACATAGGATATTATTGACAATTACAAGGTGATGTTGGAATAGCATTATGAAAATATTTGACACAGAAAAGAAAACATAAATTATTCCGTATTATATTGTAAAATATTCATAAGATTAATTTACCTGGTCATCTGGCGTAGCATCATTATCATCGTCGTAGTCACAGAAGTCCCCAGTATTATCTCTATCGTTATCTTCCTGTCCGCTGTTTGGAATAGTTGGACAATTGTCCTACGAAGGATACACCAATGACCTAATTAGTCGACATTTCTACATCAAACAATAGTATGCCATGTTTATAGACTCACATCTCATTTAGTACAATTATATCATCTAAGGGTAAACAAACCATTTCAAGAATATCTCTATTCAGCCCACACAAAACAACAACCACGTAATTAGAAAGGTACCCACTCAAGCACAAATACAGAGAAATGCAATGTCCGTGCAAAGAATTGGTGAGACAGTAGACGTCTGAACATGAAATATTCAGAAAAAGCAAATATATGTAGGTTGATTGTTTTTCATTCTACAATTTCAAAAAAAAAATATTTACCTTTTTACATCCACGACCAAAACAAGTAAGATCGATATCAGGACGTCCATCTAAATCAGAATCTAATTCACAGAATTCTCCATCTCCAGCAAAACCTTGTTTACACTGAAATATAATAATACAAAAACTATAATAGTTCGTGGAAATAAATGATAAATATAAAAACACAAAGACACGTAACACATGCTACAACCAGGAAACAACATATATAACATACGTAAATGGTATGCGCCTGATTGTATTGAATAATTGTTTGGTTTACTTTTATTTTATCAGTTTGCTAATATTCTATTTTCAATTTATATGACAAGAGTGTAACCATCAGTTACTTACAAGTTATCTGACAAGTTGATTTCAAGCCGATCTAGTATGTAAATTAAACAAAATTGAGACGAGATGTGGAGGGGGTACTCTTTTATATTATACTGATTATCAAACGGTTGTCCATCGTAATTTATTAACCAATCTGGATAATGAATAACAGTTTATTTCCCGACAAGTTAAAATGGAGGATACTACTACTACTACTACTACTACTACTAATGATAATAACAACAACAACAATAACAACAATGTAAACTTAATCAAGTTTCCATAAAATTCTTTTAAATATAATTATACACTGATACCGCTGTAATATGACAGAAGTTATTTTGTCTGTTGTCGTTGTTGTAAGATTTTGACAATGGCACTAGAAGTCAACTAGAAGGTTTATGTTGTTTGTTTTAGTGTTATATTCAATGAACCTAAAGATAAACATTATCGAGTGCATTTGGAATACCTATAAGTTTAGATATCTGACCTAAATTATTTGGACAATGAAGCAAATTTTTCACATATATTTATACTTTTACTGATCATTACATACATAAAGCTTATATGGTAAATCCGACGAATTTAACAGACCTTTTAAATTATACATTATAATTTAAACGCATTAGAGGAAATATGGAAATGCTTTCATTTTATTTTTGATATATACAACTTATCATTAAATATGTTGTATTACTAGAATACAAAAACCTCTAGTAATAGTGTTGACTTCAGACATGTTACACCCGAAGAAGATATATATGAAGCTTGATTCCAAGTTTGAAAGATCGAAATTGTTGGTCAATTAAATGATGAGTTCTTATAACGAACATAAACTAAACAGAAGACGATACGCTTCTGATATCCTTCATCAAGCTCTTCCTTAACTTTGGGCTACATCGCTAAAAGCACAATCAACATCTGACATGAAAATATAATACTTCTTACGAACCAAGGTAGTTTAGATGATAAGACAAATATTACATTCAGAATATCGTGATTTATTAAAATTATTATAAATATTTCTTTAGATGGACTGCAAGTGCCATTTCAGTAATTTTAAACAGGAATTTAAATGTGAAACAGACTTGCAATTCTCCAGAATGTTATAGTCCAATTGTTTTCAATGTATTAAAGATTATAGCAGGGCAGGTTTCATAAATCTAAATAAGCTTCCAAATAAAAGACTGATTAACTATCTTTATAAATTGGCTGACCAGGACATCTTGACACTCTTCCACAGTCAAGGTAGACATAGATTATGCCTCAAAGGAAATATTTGAGGATTTCTTCAGTTACTGGTTGTTTTTAGTTTGTGTACGTCCTACCAATGAGGCGTCCTGTGATAAGGTGATTCAAAGAAATACACTATTTTCAATTTATATTTTAGGATAGAAAATGTTACTCTTTGTTTGCGTTAATAATATTTGGGAGGATAGTTCGATTTGTTTATAATACTTCGTTTACAAAATCTAAATTAGTTCTTCTTCTTACCTTTGGATGTTTTAATCTGGTTAGTTTTATAATCTGACCTTTTACACAGAAGGGTTATCTGACCCTTCATGATCTGTAAAGTCCCCACTTTTATTTAATTTAGTGTGGACGAAAACATCATTTAACATCGTCAGCCACCCACTATGTTGTGAGCCGAGAAACTATTTCGACCTTTTGTGGGATCGAACTTATGATTCTTGGTGGTTAGAATAAATCCACCCTTTAACACAAAGTGCAATGCGCTTAAACACTAAACTACCGAAGTTCAGTTAATAAGAACATTATATTAAATATAATTTAATTTAAACAAACATCAATTACAAATTATGAAAAATAATTTTAGTCATTAATATATTATTGATTGGAATAAACGGCCAATATAATCTTATAAGAAAATAGAAAAATTATTGTGTTAGATAACTGGACAGAGTTTTCGAAGGTTGATACTGTCATCCGCTTGAACACAGTCTACAATCTACTGCGGCGAGAAAATATATTTGGGACTTTAATGTCAACATATACTGCCGCAAATTAAAGCAGAAAAATAACGAAAAAGATTTTCTATTGCAAAATTCATGAATCGGATATTACTTTTGTTAGAATTTATCTTCAGATTCCTTTGTGATAAAAATGTTTACGATCGAGTTTGAGCAAGTCATTCTTAGATTTTGTATACAAACCTATGTATATATTTGTTATTTGAAGATGGTACTAAAAGTATCTGTGTTGTGATGTGTGTATCAAGTTGATGTCATAAATGCTGAAATATTATGGACGTTTTCAAGAAATAAAAGCTAACATGGCATTCATTTGTTTATGAAGTGAAAAATATGTTCATTAACTGTTCTAAATGTGCAGTCTCTAGATCATTTATAAACATAGCTTACCTCACATCGAAACAGTGCAGGTCCAGTATATACACAAATGGCGTCAGAGCTACAGTTGTGCTTTCCGGTGTCACAGTAATTATCGCTGTAGCAGCCATGAAATGCATCACCTAGGAAGCCCTTCTTGCAGAAGCCACAGCTGTAGCTGCCCTGTTTTAATGATAGAATTTTGTCATGTTATGGCTTTGCATATGTCAAAGCATGCATTAGTCACTTCATTTAATTTATGTTTGTTCACCTCTATCCTACATAAATCTGAAGTACTGTAGTTTTGAGTATAAACTCTCCCCCTCTCTCTCTCTCTCTCTCTCACACACACACACACACACACACACACACACACACAATACACACACACGGAGAGAGAGAAAATGTCAAAATATTGTTTGTTTATTGTATTGATTCCATTCTTCAAACATCCGAACCAGAAAAGTGAGTAAACCGACTTACAATAGTATTATAACAATATGAGTTGATATCGCAGCCTCCGTTGTTAATGGCACATTCATCGATGTCCTGACAGGTCTGTTGTTGTATTGTGGGATAGGTCTGACCGCAGAATACATAAACACGTACATTGGTGTCAACGGATACAGCATCTTTAAATGTACCCGTGTATCCAGGTGGGCAAGCCAAACATTGATAGCCTGGCTCGGTGTTGATACATTTTGTGCCATTCCAACAAGGATTATAAAGAGTACACTGAAAATATGACGCATCAAGATGATCAACATTGATTAATAAAATAATTGTACTATATGGATCCATCGTCATCTATTAAATACTTCGTCATATTTAAATTAATTATAATTGTGTTACTCATTCGGGACACAGTATTTTATCGATTAAGAGCGGATAAACCCTTTTTGTAGAACGGAACTGGATTATTTTCGAAGCCTTTCAACAAGTAGTGAAAACACACCTCACATATCAACCTATATTTCTGCAGTATGCAACTGGCGATTAAAGCATGCTAATAATGCAACTGGGGGAAAACATTTGAAACATTTGTCCACTGAAACATGCATTATTCTAGTTTTGCATACACAAAGCACCTAATAATGGGCTGATTAACATTGTTAATTAGACAGGAATAAAACAAAACAAACAATCAAAGGTGACAGCAACTTCGTCTGTGGGGTGGCTGTCAACATTTATCCATTAACAAAACATTTTGAAACAGTAGATACAACCCGATCTCTTGATAGGTTGATACGTTTAGGGATCACGTCGAACACATGATACGTCGGCTATTTAGCATCCGACTCTAAATGCTACCTCATGAGATCCACGTTTTGGCGATTTCCCAAAAGCGTTTACATATACTTAGATAATGTATGTAGTTGAATAAGATTAACTTAATACAACATAACATAACATTGCTGGCTCTACCTCTGGTGGTAAGTGGGGTACTGGTGTGATTTCAATTGGCTTAATACGCAAAAAAATTGTTTGGTAGGGTCGGTTACTGATGAGTCATCTAATATGCCTTGTTATAGGTGACCTTTATAAAATTACTTCCGATGATTCACTACAATTACACGATGTTTAGAAACATAATCGTGACAGACCTGAAATAACAATAAGGCTGACTTAACATTCCTATAGATTAATTCAAGAGATAATTATATAATGGATGTTTATGCAACATTTTTAAAATTACAGGAATATGTTATAGCTAAAAAAAGAACAGTCCAGATTCTAGTAATTTATTTTCAGAAATTGATATTCTGGGCCCTTATGTAAGTCGGCTCCATCTTCAGGCTCGGTCTGTGAATGGACTTACAAGATGGAATGATGTATTTTAATAAACAGCCTACAGCTGGACATAACTATAACCTTCTACTGTCTATTTCAATATCCAGTTTTATGGTTGATGTGTTAATATATATTATGCTGTTGGTTATGCTGTTTGCTTTAATCCTGTTATCACGTGACGTGTTGTAGATTGTCAAAAAGCATTTGACACAAATGTACGGTTAATGAATGTTTAAGTATTAGTTTTGAATTAATGAAGGTTGTGTTAATAATTAACCAAATTATTAACCAGTATCAAATACCTCATCTATATCAGAACAAGAGATACCATCGCCATCCATTCCAGGTGGACAGCTCCCACAGACGTATGAAGCTCCATCAGGTTTTGTATTATAACACTGTACACCTTTAAAACACGGAAATGGTTTCTGTAGACATCGACATTCTGAGGTAGAACACGATTGACATATCTCACCAACGCCATCTGACCAGGTGTTTTGAGGACAAGGTGTACAGTGATCTTTCATCTTGGAGCTAATTAATCCAGGTGGACAGTTCATACATGTATCGGCTCCTGATGAATTTTGATAAGTTCCTGGACCACACATCTCACAAACCACTGCAAGGATAAAGGAGACGAATCATTCACCAAAGAATAACAACAAGAAGTATCAATGATTATAATCAGCATTAAGTATATAGCTACTCAGAACTACTCAGAACTCCACTAAACATTTCTAATATAAACTCACACATGTTGCCATCTGAATACGTTCCGGTTTTACAAATGCGACGTACACCGCCTCTACAGGCGTAGCCAGGTTCACAATGTATACATTTATCTAGACAGGCGCTGTCAGTACAGTTAGCATAGTGATATGCAGGACACGGATAAGCAAGTCCTTCATGACAGAGCTGTTGTTGGACAAGAAATGTGGTGAAAATGCAGAGTACGATTGTCATTAAACTTATTATATCATCCTTAGCAACATCATATACAATATCATTGTATAAGAACAAGATAGTGCAATCGGTATCAGGTGGAAATAGTATGAACGGTGTTTACATTCTATATACATTTTGTAACATAATAAATATTAGTTGGTTATCAGTACCCATCCACTGGGACACGACGAACATTGGGCTTGAGCTCCAAACGAATGTTCGGTTGGTGACTTGCTACACGTAGAAACATCTTGTCCGGGGTCACATCGTCCACAAGCATATCTCTGTCCATCTCCAGGACAATAATAACCAGCAACACATCTCTGACATGTCGTATCATCTGTTAGAACATGACAACCATATTACTTAAATAAGAATCCATATTATTCAACGAAGATGATGTCCAAATATATACGAACTGCTTCAATGATCAGGACAATAAGGATTCTTTTACAGCAATTCATTACATAAGTTTGTCTTTATCACTGATAAATTCAGTATTATCTATCAGATTACTTACAATACTTCTTTTCTGCTTGTGTACAGCCAATCAACTCCAATCTCAGAGAGATGCTACCAAAGAATGTTATTGGATTAATTCGTATATATTGGGCCATGATGGCAGGTGTTAAGTCATGAGTGATTATGTCATTCTGACTCGATGGACCTGGAAATATCTGTAAATAATAATATAAACATTACATCTTCAGACTCGTCTGTCGTTTTTGTATTATGATGTCTTTTACAAATAATGTTCACAGAAGGTATTTTATTAAGATAAGAAAGGCACATTGGCAAATATTTAGATATATTTGTGTATTCTATGTCAATTCAATATGAATTGTTAAATATGTGCACAGGCTTTCTTCGTGTAAAATGGGAATTTAAATTTCTCTTCATTATATAACATTTTAACAGATGTCAACCGTTATTCTGTTTATAATTAATACGCATTAATCCAAATCCAGGACGAAATCCAGAAGTTTTACGAGATAACTGAATATTATGAGAGTCACTTACGTTTGTTCCATTTACATCAGAATATTCCACGAAGTCCACCCCATTATCGCTATACCAAATCTTGTACGTCGTCACCCACATGGCCGCATCTTCTCGACCTTGAAGCATGACCTTGTGAATGATGTACGGTTCTGTCATGTCAATTTGTAACCATTGGTTCTCGTCAATGACCTCAGCAACCCAACCTCCGGTTAAAAGACCAGTCACATCTGAAAGGTAAGTTAAATACAATTACCTACTATGGTACAGTGGTTATGGTACTAAAATGTAAACCTCCAAGTTCAAATCTGGGTCATACCTGTTCGGTCATATGTTTAAGCATGATTTGAACAGCATCTAAATAACTCAAATGAACCACTATTATCATAGTCATATATTAAAAATCGGTTATCAATTAATCGGAACTTTAGTAAATCGAATCATGAATGTTTCAACATTACTGTAGCCTGAAACATGCATCAAATATCGATAATCTGGACACTCAGTAGAATGACCTTTAAATTTGGTTCCCTTTAGCAATCCAGTAAATCAAGAATTAATTGTAATTAATATCTTGATTTAGTTATGTTAATACGACAGTATTCTTTAACTGGTTATGTTCGTTAAATAAATAAATTTATTTATTTATTATAAGTTTAGTTACACGAAAAAGGAACTTTAGTGTAACAAACCAAAGGTTTCGTTTAGCCTTCCACGTCCAGGATAACTGCGATGCTCATAGGATGAAGCCGAAATCTGAGAATCTAGCACGAATCCAGAAGATATTCCCGCTACTCGCTGACATTCTGAAACGGAAATGAACATGTTTTTTCTTTAATCACAGGAATTTGTTAAACAACAGTAAATTATTGAAAGTGAAGTGAATGTAAAATAAATCTTGTGCGTATGTGCTTGCATGCGTGGGTGCGTGCGTGGGTGCACGGATGGCTGACCTATTTAGTCTCCCTTGTGCACAAACGTGGCCGTAAGGCACACCCACAGACATATATATATATATATATATATATATATATATGTGTGTGTGTGTGTGTGTGTGTGTGTGTGTGTGTGTGTGTGTGTGTGTGTGTGTGTGTGTGTGTGTGTGTGTGTGTGTGTGTGTGTGTGTGTGTGTGTGTGTGTGTGTGTGTATGTATTTATACACGACTGAAGCGCTATAATTAAAATATAACAGTGCAAAAAATGTATTTGATATGGCGGTAATATTTTAAGCATTCCATAAAAGTGCTAAAGTTCATTAATATCATCATGTAAGCCATCAACATTACATCAAACATACGACATGATACAATATTAATTAAACATGGAATAAATTCAATTCCGGAATTGGAATTTATTATTTAAAATAAATGGAATTGGCATTGGAATTGATAAAGTTTGAACTGGAATTGAAGTTTTCTACAAAAAATGTAATCACAAATTAATTTACGATTTAATTTGTTTATTTAGAAATATTGTTTCCATGCCAATCCTACTTGGAATTATAAATTACTCGGAGTAGGAATTCCAAGCAGGTACTCGGAGTAGTTACTCGGAGTACCTACTCATAGTAAAAAGTAGTAGGTAAAAAAGAGTCGGTAAAAAACGGGATTGGAATTGGAATTAAAACATTTGGAATTGATAAATTTTATGTGGAATTGGGATTGACCAAATGGAATTGACCCAAATGTCTGCTAGTAATTGATTAAAGTTCGTTATTATTAACGATATTTATTGAATTTAACTTATTTCAATTATTTATTCATTAAAAACGTTTCCATTCGTCGCCTACCAAAATTGTAAACCCAATATTTCGGTATTCTGAACCAGACTTGTCCTGTTGTGCCATCTACGTCCAAGTGGAGATCTATTTCTTCAAACAAAGCACTCAGAAGACAAGTGTTACTAAGTGTCAGACGTACACTAGCCGTAGTACCACGCCTTGGTACACCATTGTCAATAGCAGCCACGCTAAATGTAACCTCACTGCTTTCGTTATACACGATGTAGTACAGATCGAAAGAAGCGTTATATCGTGACAATGGTGGACTGAAGGAAATAAGTAAAAATATAGTTAATAAAAGTGTATAAATAAAATAGAAACTTAAACAGGGAAATGGTGAAGATTCGCCTAACGATGACACGAGTTTAGTAAATGAGTATTTCAACTGGAATTCAGCCAGTTAAATGAGCAGTTTAGCAACTTCTGCAAATTGTATGGGGATTAATTTATTGGCTTTTACTCGCAGCAAAACAAGCTACAATACGTTATCTTGATTATTTTAATAATGTAGCATGCTAACTCACATTAACATAAGTAAAGTTAGAAAAAAACACTGTTATCCATATTAAATTACGATGTAAGATATTACTGAATTGAAACTTAAATTTGGAGTGAAATCAATAATGCGATATAAAGTCTGATGTTGAAGCTCGAAGGTTTTGCAGTATATTGGATTCGCACGTATTCACTCAGCATGTCAGCGGCAACGCCATCATAGTAGGGACTCCTTCTGTATGTGACCCTCGTTTCAGTAGCACCAAAGATAAATCATTCAGCGATCGTATGGCTGTACAGTTCGTCATTAATATGGACGGATCCGATTGCATACGAAGAAAATCACATACAGAAAGCACCGTGGCATCGATATTCAGGAATATATGGAGGATTTCCAGTCGTCTCAACACCTGTTGCTGAGCTGGTAGAAACTAATAACATGTCATTAATCACCATGCTCCCTCTTGTTGAATAAATCATCAGGTTGAGACCGGAAACTCCTTGGTATGCTTGTAAACTGAAAACTGCTAACACAAATTCGAAGGGAAGCAGAACGAATCTACTGACGAACTTCCGTAACGATGCTATTTGAAACATACAGGTAAGTAAATAAAATGAATACACTTTTATTCGAGAGAAGAAGTGTTTCTTTACCAAAAATAGAAATATGAAGTAACTCAAATATAAAAGGTCTTAGAACCCACTCATTTAAATTAGCCTATCTATAAAAGATAAACCAGTGTATTAATGTATAATATGCGTTTGTGCTATGTGTGCTTAGAACATGTTTAGTTATGTTTTAAATGAAACGTGCCTCCGAGCCATTCAAGTTGAATAAGACGTTATATAAAATACTATTATTTTTTTTTACTTACTCAACAACAGGATTGGACACCATGAATGTGAAGTTGGCATTTGTTCCCGAGTCCATGTCTGAGGCGTTTACGGTAAGTATATGGCTAAGCTGCAAGGCTGGGATTAGATGAAGGTTGTAGACTGTCTCGTTCAGGATAGGACAGTTATCATTAACATCTTGTACAATAACCTATAACAAATATATATATATATTAACATTGCTGGTCATTGACTGAACTAAGATTATCATTCCATAAAGAACTAAGTACCTGGTCAGTAGTGTGCCTGAATGAGTGGGTGAGCGAGCGTGTGTGCGTGCATGCGTGCGTGTGTGCATGCGTGCGTGCGTGGAAAATAGTGTGAGTCTATTTGAGTGTGAGTCTATTTGTCAGTCTCGATCTGTCTCTGTCTCCGTTTGTCTTTCTGTTATATTTCTCTGTCCGTGTGATGACATTCGGAGGTATCTCACCCACATGATTTCATTATTTGCTAACATCTTACTTCGTCAAGAGAAATCAGGCTACTAACACTACGCTTTCGTGACAGCTTTAAATCGTAGTTTATCTAACAAGATAACAAACTGAACATCAAAATAACACTAACTTACCTTCACTACAGTCTGCCCGGTTATCGTTGGTGCAGCACCCAAGTCTATCACTTCTATGACAACAACATAACTCTGAGTCACTTCAAAGTCCAAAGATGTGTTTAGAGTCAATAGTATTGTGCTGGCGTTTAAGTCCAATGAGTCGGTGTGTTCGAAATTAGGCTCAGTGTTTAAAACTACAGGACCCTGACATTCTGAAATTTTTATTAATATTGTAAATTAAATATTTTATTTTTATGTTAATTGCGGGTTATTAATCACTTTCCCGATTCCAAACTAAATAATACAAAAGTTTTAATGTTACAGAATCGCAACTCATCACAGTAACAGCATATAATACTTTGGAAGTAGATTAACGTAAGAACAATCACGCTGAGGACGTGCAGATTATATCTACGCAGATTATATTTTAGCAAACATGAAAATCGAGTTTTAATGTACTATTTTATGAATCAATAGAAAAAAGAACACAATGATTTTGCATTCTAATGATTTATTTTTATATTCCTTATGGTCTTGGAGTAGAATTTGTTTAGGTGTATCATATATCTCATAATTTTAAATTAGGACAATTTTGAAGAAGAAGAAAATACTTCCGTGTCTTCATGTTTAACACAATATATATCAATTATTAATATAAGTAAAACTTAAATTTACAGATAATCACAGAAACACATACCGACGAAAGGGACTTCAATTCCAAGTAGGTTAGTATAAGAATACACTACATCAGGTGGAGGTGTGGCAGCCAGTCTATTGGCTGAAGTATCTTCTTTCAGTTTATAGTGACCAGCCTCATTACCTGTACAAAACATAAAGAGTAATTTCTGTTGCTGGAAGTGATCTTCTATTACAGAATTTAATTGTCTATTTGAACAGATAATTTGGTCGCTATGTAAATATTTATTAATAGAAAACAACACAAATAAAGGTAAACAAAATATTTTGTATTTTTCCTATTCTAACTTCAGTCTATAATCTTACAGGATTCAATCCGTAATACGCCTATATAATAATTACCTCTAATAACAGTCACTTGGTAATTAGGTCCAACTGAGAAGACATCATTTAATGTCAGTTCAGTGACGATACCATCAACGTGAAAATTTTCTTTAACGTAAACGAAATAGTCAACGGGTGGCTCTTCGTATGTAGAATTCTGTACAAACTTTAGATGTTTTGTCTCCAGATAAAGTGAAGATGTACAACCTTTTCTCTCAGTATGGAACAGGTCAAAATGATAAGTGTTACCAGGCTAGAAATAATAGGTATAATGTAGGAATTGATTAAATCTGGTGGATTATAAATCTTTTATAACATTGTTAAGAACTGAGAATAGACTTAGAATTAATGATTTATAGATCGATTATGTTAGTATGTAACTGAATTGCAAACCAATTACATATACATTTATACTATTCATCAAGTACTACACTTTATTGCATACAGACAGTAAATGCGACTCTTTTGAGAACGTGCTCAACGAAACATTCTGGCAGGATGACAATGAAGGTAAACATCAACTATAATTCTTTTTGTTTCTAGGATAATGATATGTTATATATATATGAGATAAGTAGAGGAATTTCGATTAATTAATCACGGTGTATCATAATATCGTACCTTGTGTTACTGGATATTGTGGCCACTATTGTTATCTACTGTGATAGAAAATAACAGATAATATGATAGAACTAAAGACAAAGATAAGAATCTTTACCGTTAGCTCTAGGAAGACGCGATCACTATCAATGGGATGAGTGTTTTGACATCTACCTGCCGATATAGTCCCTTGATGTGGTGTCAGATATGCTCCACCTGAAGAATAAAATAAGCACAAAGTTTATTAGAAGTTAAAATCTTGTTTCTAGCCTCAAATAATAACAATAACGGTTAATATCGAGTCACTGGTTGCTGAAAACACTCATGTGCTTTCTATAAAGAACTACCCAAGCGTTGTTCGAACCTTTTCTAGCTATAAGCAGTAATGATGATCTCTGGTACTCGAAAACGTGGAACAAAATTGCGTTTTAGTTTTATTTGCATACACTTCATACTACTAGTACTGATCAGTGTAATACGATCCTAACTTCAACAGCCCGTGAAGAATATTATTTCTAGCTAACATTATTTTGGTGCATAATCCGCAATAATCTACAATCGGATACCAGGTACTCAATGATGCTGAATCGATCAGTTAAAATAGAAACCAGAACCATCGGTTTTTAGATCAAACAGCCTTATCACTTGACCATCACGTCCTTTGACCTTTACCACGGCTAAGTTAGCATTTGAACTCCATACCAGGACTGGCAGCGGGACTCAGGTCCAGTACTTTACACGGAACGCTGGAGTTAGCTGGATCAGCAATCATTTGTAGCACCAGTGTCCTGTTGATATACAGCCACAGTTCCTCTCCACCACCAACACTAACTAATCCTGTTCCTTCATACAATATTCCTGTACGTATGGCTGTTGTAAACCTGTAATATTGATGTTTCTTGTTAGAATGCTACCGGATCGTTCATCTTTTGCCTAAATTGAACACATACAGATATTACATTTACCCGAAATTGTGGAAAAAGCCATCACAGTCAGTCTGAAATTCGGTTCTATAACCATAGTTATCAATTGGCAAAAATGCTGAATCAGCAAATCTGAAATGAACAAGGGATAAATAAACACAACTACAATAATGACAAATCTATGTCATATATAGATTAGATAAATGCATAACTAGAAAAAGAAAATAGAAACGTCCATTTGCGGTTTGGAAATATTACTAGATAAGTAGGATGAGACCCAATGAAATTAAACTTATTAATACTTAATAATATCGGTACTAATCACACATGGGGTCGATTCAATTTCGGAATTGGAATCGATAGTCAATTCCAATATATATATGTGTGTGTGTGTGTGTGTGTGTGTGTGTGTGTGTGTGTGTGTGTGTGTGTGTGTGTGTGTGTTGTGTGTGTGTGTGTGTGTGTGTGTGTGTGTGTTTGCACTGACTGAGGCACCCCACGTCAGCATTTAGCCAATTAAAATGGTCTGGATATCGTGGACTCCGCCCACAACACGGTGACACCACTACATAGCATACCTGTAATCTATATAGATATACTGCTATTTAAGAAATGTATCCCTGTTCAATGTCTAGAACGGGAAAAAATTAAATCCACAAATTAATTTACCATTTAATATTTTAATTCAGAAATATTTCTTCCATGACAATACTACTTGGAATAAAAACTACTCGGAGTAGGTATTCCGAGCAGGCTCTTAGAGTACCTACTCATGGTAAAATGTACTAGGCAACAAAAGAGACGGAAAAAACAGAATTGGAATTGGAATTGATAAATTTGGAAATGGAATTGATTTGGAATTGATCAATTTGATGTGGAATTTGAATTTGAATTTATCAAATGGAATCGAGTGGAATTGGAATTGACAATATGGAAGTGAGCACATGTCTAGTACTAATACAATAATGTACTATTTATTTTAGTAACTGCTATTGTCAGTTGACAGAAATACATAATCAGCATATATTACATAAATTATTGTATAATCATTTTTAAACATTACACTAAAAAGAACATATACAACCTGGCATACAGTTTGGTAAACCTCAGTGTTAATGGTTTTACCAGAGATTTCTGATTTCAGGCGATAATTTCTAGATAATTATATCAGAATAAATGTTCGTTTTCTTCACTAGTTCATTCCACCTTTTTAATCATTTCCTTCTGTTTTCCTTCTTGATTGAAATAGGTCAAACAGGATTGGGCGATTTTATATCACATCGTAACTGGGCTAAATAACCTTTGCAACTAGTGGATCAAATTCTCACTCTTAACATTTATTACCATTTCCCATATATCAATATGTATTATTATCATAATATCTCAGATATAATAGCTGTAAAGATTATCCTTTAAATCTGATTGTAAATACAGTACAGAACTATCATACCTGATAACCAACAAGTTTATATTTACCTGTGAACGTCATTGATGGCGTCGTAACTCAGAGCCAATAGATTTTCCACAGCGATATTGGTTCCTTCTTTATCATGGAACCAGTCTGAGAACCTATCAGTGAGTGGGTTCGTCGACATGGTGAGCCATGCTCCATAAGGACTGGCTACGTAAATTGGATTATTATAATAGTCTTCTGTGACATAGGTAAAATCTTCATGAACAACGCTAAAATCATAATGAGTCATCTTCAACAGGATGCCGTTAACTCCAGCCGCCCAATTACCTTCTGAAGAGAGTATTTAGAAAATGTGAAGACTGAAACATCCGCTAACAACTTTTACCAATTGGGATAAAGTATCATTATTTACGTAATGCATTTGTGATATTAAAAGGTAATATTTTCATATCTCTTTGTATTGTTAAATAACATGTTGTATCATATATTATCCTTTGCTAGACTAAAATGTGTTATTTATGTTCGTTTTATATTGATAAGAAAATAGGGAGGATTAACTATTAAAGTATGAAGAGAAGGGTATTTCTGATTATGATGATGATGATGATGATGATGATGATGATGATGATGATGGTGGTGCTGGTGGTGGTGATAATGATGATGATGGTAGTAGTGTAATTAGTAGGAAACTTAGAAGTATATGTAGCAATATTAGTGTAAGTAGTAACAACAATGGAATAGTAACAGCAGTGTTGTAATCAGGCGATAGCTGTCAGTGTTGTAACCAACGTGTTATTTCCAATGTTACACCCTATCTATTGTTACCAGTGTTATAACATACTGACAGTTGCCAAGATTGTAATTCAGCTATATTTACCATTGTTCTAAGTTACCTATAACTGACAACAGACACGAGGTCAATTCAATTCCGGAATTATTTTAAAACAAATGGAATTGCCATTGGAATTGAGAAATTATGAATTGGAATTGGAAATTTTTGAATTGGAATTTACCATTTTTAAAACGTTAACTCTTACGTGTGGTGTTACCAATATAGTGGAACCAAAATGATCTAGAACTCTGGTTCCTTTATATATATATATATATATATATATATATATTGCTTGTAGTTCGGTGGGTATCCCCAGGCTGTCGCTTGTTTGGCACCCCAAGTGACCATTTGACCAATTAAATGGTCTGGATACCGTGGGCTCCGCCCACAACACTGTGACACCACCACATATGATACCTGTAATCTATAATGAGATATTGCTATTTAGGAATTAATTAATTTTATCATCTCACCGAGAATGCCAATCTGGAGCAAAACGTCGCCCCATACTCTCCTCAAGCTTTGACTACTATAGCCTGTCCCCAAATCTAACCGTTTATTAACCATTTGAGATCTTTTGTAAACTTACCACATTTTTAGTACCCAGAAGAGTTGTGAAAGTAAACACAGGATCTGACCCATGCTGGACGGAACTAAGCAAAATCTTTCGTTTCAAGGTTCCTACTGGACAGTGGAATACAAATACATCTTTAATGATAACAAAATACACTTTTGCATGGCGATACAACCTCTTTAGCTAAAAGCACCTTGTGGTTAGGCTTTTGCAATTTTTTACCAGGTTAACACTTACATGTGGTGTTACCAATATACTGGAACCAAATTGATGCAGAACTTTGATTTATATATATATATATATATATATATATATATATATATATATATATATATATATATATATATATATATATATCAGATATGCACACTGACTGTGGCACCCCATGTCAGCATTTAACCAATTAAAATGGTCTGAATACTGTGGGTTCGGCCCACAAAACTGTGACACCGCCACATAGCTGCTTGCTTGTAATCTATAGAGAGATATTGATTTTAGGAATTATTTTAATCCACAAATTAAATTACCATTTAATTTTTTTATCAGAAATATTTCATTCATGGCAATCCTACTTGGAATATAAACTACTCGTAGAAAAAGAGTCAGAAAAATTTGGAATTGGAATTGAATTGGAATTGATAAATTTGTTGTGAAATTGGAATTGACAAAATGAAATTGATCCCATGTCTGGCTGACAGTGTTCTAACCTATCTATAGTTGCTAATGTTGCAACTAACACTGAGTTATCAGGGTTGTAAGCTACTAATCCTTCATAGTGTTGTACCCTACCAATAATTGCTTGTCAGTGTTGTAGTCTACTTGTAATTTGTAGCCTACTTAAAGTTGCCAATGTTCTGGTCTAGCCATATCTACTAGAGTTAAAATATGATATATGTTTGTCACAGCTGTATAGTTCACAAGGTTAAAACTTACCTATAATGGTCAGTGTTGTAACATATACTAATTGACTTTTACCACTCATGTCATCTTTCTTCAGCTGAATGCTACAAGCGTAGGTGGTACCGGCCTTCACGCCATCAGCTCTAGTAAATAGGTGAGTATATGAAGAATTTTGTCCACCAGTTGAATTTTGTATTATGGTATGTAGACTATCAGCCGTATTACTGGTACATTTCACGTAGAATATCCTGGATAAAACAGGACATAGTGGCCGATATGAGTAATCATGAAACGATGGAAATGTAAAAACTATTTTTTTTTTCTTCGGAATCTGAATATGACACTCTTTAGAAAAGATAAATGGATTTTTATTTCCTAATTGGTGAATTATTTTTATTTTTAATTATGTTGATAATATAATTCAATTTCGTTGATAATTTGTTCTTCAATAGAATAATCAATTTACTTATTATTATAGCACTATTTAATTACCCTTTGTTAGTCTTCTGCACTATTGCCACTAGTCAAATATATTGTCTGTTGTTATCAGTAGAAAATCAAAAATCGACTTGGATTAATCAGCTTCAATGATATTAGAAGCCAGTATTTGAGCCTATCCTCTGATTTGGTCCTATACAAATTAGGTCAACTCACAGAGAAATTATAATAGATCATCCTGGAAACTGGTTTTCACTGATGACTACTTGAAATCATATACACCGAAGCCAGTATTAAACTTAATATCATCATTTTTCACTTGTATGTATGTCTTTAGTGTTGTTGGAGCTGTGAAACCGGAATGCATCACTTAAACTTACATTCTTTGAAATTTGATATTAGATACTGAAAGCTTTGGTTGTGAACTTCTTTGGAGGCCATATGGTCTACGTTAGACATGTGTAGCACCGGATGCTGACATCTCACATTTACGGCTTTTACTCAAGTCTACAATAATAGTTCATGTCCTACAACGGAACGGCACATTTTGCTTTAGGCGTCGAGCAAGGATTTTGTTATAATTCCTGAAGGGTTATAGTTTGTCGATGTGATGATGTTGTCTATCCAATTCTAGAAAATAGTTGGGATTTAGGACTCCAACCAGTTCACCCAAATATTTGAAGCAGTCTCCTCTTTGAATTGTTTGGTTGTTCATTTCAATTTTAGTTATGCACTACTGAATGCCCTTGTTGGGCACTAGTTTGAGTTTCTCAATGTTGCTTTAGAAGTTGTATGGTTCATTAGTCTCTTAAAGTCGTGTTATCATCTTGCAAGTTCTTCTTCAACATCCGCCCTTACACCAATATTATCCGCAAAACGCTACAATGTGGTATTTAAGTGGATCGGACATTATTCTTACCAGGAAGCCACTGAAGAGAGTGGATGAAACTACATAACCTCATTTTTGTGTTTGCTTTACATAACTCCTAGTCAGTGTTACCACTAGGAGGGATTGTGCTGATGATTTAAATGTATAGCTATTTTAGTTTTTGATAAAGCTGGCTTAAATAAGTGGTTGGTCACAATGCTAATTGGTATAGACCATCGAAGGCTCTCTTATAATATATAAAAAAACATGACATCTATAGTGTGTGTGCTATGGGCATAACTCACTAAGAATTCGAAGGTTTAAACTGTGTTTAGCCTTACACTTTTATGCCGTAAACTTGGTTTTCAGTGATGATTTCCTCCGTACGTAGTTTAGTCTATTCTAAATTATATTCAGCGTGATATTATGGAGGTGACTGATTAAGTTAATAATGCGTTGCTACTGGCACTTCTGTTGGTGGCCATTTTTACCTCATTATAATACGAATCTAAGTTCACGATATGGATACTTCTCCTATTTTTCAATTATTTATAAATGCCTTGTCTTGATCGTCCATAAGTCCTGAGCCTGCAATATTTCAGCTAACTGAAATTTAACTGTTGCCTCCATTTCATCTCAAAAGATAATATTGCTGGATTATGAGGAATTAAACTCTGGTTCGTCTATTGCTTTTATGCCTGAACAACACACTCTGTCCATCTCATTTGGGCTTTTTTCAAGCCCTTTTTATATTTTATTGCTCTATAACCCCTGGTTCATTCAACCTATTCATTTTTATCTTCAAGCACCGTTCTCTTATCACGCAAGTAAAACAGCTTTGGCCATAACCAAAGTCTGTTTTATTTGATGGTATTTGGCCGGAAGATTAGGAGTAATCTGCCAGTCCATTTCGGTGTCTTGTCATCGTATATGATAAATGATGCAAACGATCGGAGTCTGTGAAGCTTCAGCAATATTGTACTGGTTCAATTATTCAAGATCAGACCTGATTCTTATGCTATTTGAATTAAGGATTTAGTTCAGCCGGATACAACAGGTCACCATCAACATATCACGGTCACACCCTGTATTAGTCATGGTAAGATTTATGTCTTAGAAGATAAACACATTCTACCCACAAGCTCCGTCGTCTGGTTGTAGCCTCAACTTGGACAACACCGTCATGTCCATATACGGGCTCCTTCTGTCAGCAAAAACTTTTGTAATCTGAAATTATTTTAGCGGAATATTCCCCCCAACTCCCATGAATTCCCGTTATTCCCCACTCCTGGTATGAATCTATATAATCTGGCACCAACATCAACGCCCCCTGGTGTTCAAGTAGGTTTTTTTCACTCATTCATCTCGCGACATTAACCAGATGAGAAGGCGAAAGAAGCAAACCAAGTAGCGGATTTGAATCGAGAACCTTACTCTTCTAATCCATCATTCTACCTACGGAGTTTTCACAATCCACTTTTTCTTGCTATCTGTTCTTGGTCTATCTCCCTTCTGACAGCATTCATAGTGTGGTTTCTTTAACCAATGAATACAGGAAACAGCGGAGAGTCGGCCTTCTGCAACTTCCCCATCCCCTATTCCACTTTACCATAAATCCATCGTGATCCATAATCCTGATAGTACTAGACGAGGACTAGATACATTATTCCACTAAAACTCTGCATTAATAGTGGAATAAGAAAGGGTAATAAAATAATGTAAAAACGAAGTACAAAAAATCCTCAGTTCGATCCACAAATGACACTTCTCCAGTATGACCTTGACAGGACACTATAGAATAGAGAGATTCATTTATGGAGATGGTAGCTAATTATGGCTTCGTCTTATTTATATTTTGGTGTCGAAGAAATGCTGACTATCTCGTGATGTAGAAGAGCTGCAGTGACTGATTTGTTAACCCTCGGCTCTGGATATGCATGCGATATGTGGCCAAACAGCTGCTCCCATCAGAGACGAGAAAATCAGACCCGGGTCTTTATTTAATAAGTAAAACTTTCATGAACAGAGATAATACTGGGATTTTATCCCACAAACTGGAGACGTTTCAGTACTTGATATACAATCGTTATGGTAGACAATTAATTAACAAATATCAATAATAGATCCTGTGATGCACCCCTTGCGCTTTCCGATGATGACTCAAGGTTTGTTGACATTCGCACGACTAGAAAACTGATAAATGAACTCAGAAATATACTTACCAAGTTTCATTTCCTGGTAGATATCCAGTATCATTGGGAATCCTTTCATCCGGTGGATATAAAACATGCGGCGCCGACCACGTGACATTGATTTGATAATCTGCCGGAGCGGAAACTGTTATATTCTCAGCAACTGAAAATAGAAGTGGTGGTGGTGGTGGTGGTGGTGGGGGTTAGTGGTGGTGGTGGTGGTGGTGGTGGTGGTGGTGGTGGTGGTGGTGGTGGTGGTGGTGGTGAGTGGTGGTGGTGGTGTGAGTGGTGAGTGGTGGTGGTGGTGGTGAGTGTGGTGGTGGTGGTGGTGGTGGTGGTGAGGTGGGGTGGTGGTGGTGGTGGTGGGGGTGAGTGGTGGTGGTGGTGGTGAGTGGTGGTGGTGGTGGTGGTGGTGAGTGGTGGTGGAGTGGTGGTGGTGGTGGTGGTGGTGGTGGTGGTGGTGGTGGTGGTGGTGGTGGTGAGTGGTGGTGGTGGTGGTGGTGGTGGTGGTGGTGGTGGTGGTGGTGGTGGTGGTGGTGAGAAAGCCAGCCAGCCAGCCAGCCAGCCCGTTTAGCGTCGGAGTTGATCACACCTGGGGCAGGTGGCTGAGAGGTGATCTCTTAGGGAAACATCCCAGAAACATACATTCTAGTCGGATTCGAACACACTCTCTGGATGTTTATGGTACAATGCTCTAGCCACAGATCGAAATAGACAACACATTAACATGTCTGTTTACGATAAAACACACACACACAGAGAGAGAGAGAGAGAGAGTAATTTCGGTCGAAATTAGTGTTTTATTTAGCCAGAATAATATTATTTGTATTATAAGTAACAGATATAGAAATGTGACATTACTTACAACATCGGAACAAAGACCTCTCAACTTGGAGGAAATAATTGATATCTTGAGCCTGAGATGAGACGAATGTCACACCTGAGACGTTCAGTGGCGTAGTACATCTGCCGCCGATAATAAATGATTTTACAGAGTGTAGACTATAGAACATCTGACAGTTACAGTCTAATGGATTGTCAGCTAGATTACTGGAATAGAAATGTGTGTTGTTAATTGATTAGGAAGGCATACGCTCGTCCTAGTACACACACACACACAAACCAGGGTTGGGCGATTACAGGAGCAAGGTAATCGAATACAATTACTTGAGAATACTACGATTCCGATTACATTCAGAATGAATGTAATCTATTACGACTGCGATTACATTGTAAAGTAATCCCAATACACTAATGAATACAATGTATATCAAACAAACATGAATATGATTCTTCATCAATATTCACTCAGTTACATGTATAATACATATATAACTACTAAATAAAAACACTGGATTTCGATATACATTGGGATTGCCAGAGGAATGCAGATACCAAACAACTGGCCCAGATTCTTAGATCTTCCAATCTCAGGCAGCATGTGCAAGAAAGAACACACATATATGGTCACATCTTAGATATTATCATCTCCCGTGATGATGATAATTTGATCAAGGGTATGTATGTGTCTTCTATCCTGTCTGATCATTTCCTTATTAACATTAATGTATCTTTACAGAAAAATCTGTTTCAGCTAAAGTTATTTCATACAGTAAATATAAGCTGACTGACAAGTTTTTCTTGTTAATCTGGGAATCTCTTTTCTGGTATTGGATCCACCGGATGATGTTGATCATCTGGTGGATCTCCATAATAGTACATTGAGAGACACTGTAGATGGCTTGCAAACGAAATGCCAAGACGACCACTGCTTCCATGACACAATAAGAACATACAAGATGCAAAGTGACGGAGAAATGACGGAGAAGATATTGTGAACGGTTGTGGATCAGGACTGGTTTGTATTCATTATTAAATGTTAAAAATACCCTTGCCTCTGCTAAATCGGAATATTATTATAAAAAGATCAAAGCATCCAAGGGAAATCAAAGGACTCTTTTCAGTGTTGTGAATAAAGTATAACACAACAGTCAGAGCGTCCTTCCAAATAATATCAACTCATATAAAGATACGGCCCATTGTTTTAATAACTTCTGTCAAAAGATAGTAAACATACATTGTTTTCAATCTGTTTAATGTCGTCAGAGTTGGAAAATATTCCAGTTTATTTCTCTCTAATTCTATGTCCTCTAGACTGTTCTCCTGCTTCAGAAAGGCGCCATATTCTACCACTCTAATGTTATTATCTGTGGCAACCCTGGTAACGGGATAAAACAATGTCAATGAATCAATATTTGTTTTTTCAGTGAGATGAGGTTAAGAATAAGATAAGCATACATACATATACACACGAATAGGTGTGTACAAAGTCATCTATTGGCTTATTTAATCTAGGACATGGCTAAATCTATTACATATGTCTAGGATGACTAATTTAATAGTGCAATGATATACAGTTGTGGTATAGCTGAAATTATGTATCTAAATGTATACACCAGAACATCTGTTCCTTACAACAAATATACTTACAGTTTTTTAAGGTTAACAAGCGGATCCAGAAGACCAGTTGGTATAATGGTCAGCTGATTTCCTACCAGATACAACTCCTGAAGATTTGATTGACCTTCAAATGACCCGAGTGGTAACCTTTGTAAATTATTACGCTGCACCTTTCTGCATATATCAAGACATACTAAATAATTAGATATATGTGTGTGTTTGTGTGTATGTGTTTGAGTGTGTGTGTGTGTGTGTGTATGTGTGTATGTGTATGTGCGTGTGCCTGCGTGTGTGCGTGCCTGCGTGCGTGTGTGTGATGATGATGATGATGATGATGATGATGATAGGTAAATTATCATTATAAAAAGAGATACATACAACTTTTGAAGTCCCAAAGTTCGTAGAGCAGCTCCAGGATATATCGTCATCTTGTTATCATCAAGGGTCAAGTATCTGGCTGTTAGACCTTTGAGTGCATTATCAGATATCTTAGTTAGTTTGTTATTGTTTAGATAGAACCAGTTACCGATATATGAACCATCAGAAAATATCTTCTCTTCCAGACTGGAAAGAAAAATTTAAAAAAATTTTTTAAATTTTAAAAATTAATAATTAATAATAAAAATTTAAAAATTAAAAATTTAAAAAAAAAATTTTTTTCAAAATAAAATTTAAAATTTATTAAAAAATAATAATAATAATATTATTATTATTATTATTATTATTATTATTATTATTAATAATGTCAATGAATCCAGTCAATGAAATTGGCTCAGAATGTTGACAATACACCTGTTAATAATCATATCTTTTCAACTTTTTATAATTAATGCCAAAACTTCCAAGCCTTTTTCTACAGCAGAAATATAGGTAATAAATATATGTAAAATACATAATACACTTTATAGAGACATCAAGGTATAGATTTATACAATAACATTTAATCAGAAATACTATATACAATAAACATCTAATGAGAAAGAGATAGATGATAAGATACTGATAGTATTCCACTTACAAGTTTTGTGATACTGATAGAGTGGAGAAGGCATCCTTCTCTATGGTAACTATTTTGTTGTTGTTTAGGTAGATATCTTCTGTTATGGCAACATTCTTAAACGTCTCCGAAGGTATATTAGTTATTCCATTTAAATTAAAAAACTAAAATATATATATATATATTTTATATTTTTATATATATATATATATATATATATTTTTTTTATATAATAAAAAACAGATTTTTACCCAAACCCAAAAACTCGATAAAAGGGGAACTATTTATTAAAGGGATAAATCCAAGGTATAATCAAATTAATTACTTCTCGGGGGGGGGGTGTGCTACCAGGTGCAAAATTGGATTATATTTGGGAAATAACAATTGAGGAATCCTTTAATTCATTAAAATATGTTGTGAATATTAAATCTACTCACCGTGCCGATGTCTCGTAAAAGGACCACGGGTACAGTGTATCCATGGGATTACCTGTAAGGTGTACATCTCCGCCGGAAACATGATCAAAGCCTTGCGAGGCAACGAAACGGATTTTGTTGTTATCTAGATATCTGGAAATTTATTGCAAACCGATTTCAATCACAGATAGTAAAATTAAATATCCAGATTTATATAACAGGGGGAGTAGATCCAGAATGTTAGTGGCTTATCTACATTGTTAAGAAGATGAACAGGCATAAATAATGTGCGACGTATGTTCACGTGATCTCTCCCCGCCCCCGCCCATTCCACTCGGTGTTATTGTTATAATTCATGACAACACCAAAAACCTTTAGCTCAGTTTATTTTTGACTGATGGGATGGCTATATCATATCCGTATATTAACAATTAAGCTTATAAAGAATACTTACAGATTTGAAAATTGGAAATTCTTGAAGTCTCCCTTCTCTATCGATGTTATATAGTTACCCGACAAACTCAACGTACCAACGCTAATATCCTGAAAGTCTCCACCATTTGGTATACGAGTTAATCTATTATTGCTCAACCAACTGAAAAAATAATAAACCTTCGCTTAAGTTAAGAACTGACATAATGTATACTAGTACTTCACGAGGACTGTGAATTATTCAACATATTTGATGTAATGGGTGGTGTGGCATGGGTGGTTTGCGTGTGTGTGTGTGTGTGTGTGTGTGTGTGTGTGTGTGTGTGTGTGTGTGTGTGTGTGTGTGTGTGTGTGTTTTGTTGGTTGAAAACATTTTTTAAAAATCCCCGAAGGGTCGCGAGAACGAAGCTCCGGAGACGCAAAGTTGTCATGTGGCGACTGGTTTACTCATCCACAAAAATGAGAACCTGACAGGAGGTGATGGATACGTGATTGAGTAATGCTTCGTGCCTATAATGGCAGCATGTATTGTATACTCCCTTGGGAGTTGAAATGTGTGCTGGATTGAAACAGGTCTGATTCAGGGATAATAATACTGTAAACCACCTTAAAACAACTATCTAGCTAAATATGGCGCTATATAAATTTCAATTGTTATTATTTTTATTATTATTATTATTATTATTATTATTATTATTATTTGTGTCTGTGTGTTATTGTGTGTATGTATAAATATGTCTGTGTTTGTGTGTATCAGACATGGGATCAATTCCATTTTGACAATTATAATTCTAATAAAATATTTTTTTATTAATTCCAATTCAATCCCAATTCCAAATTTATCAATTCCAATTACATTTTTTCTTACTCTTTTTTGGCTTAATACTTTTTACCATGACTAGGTACTCCGAATACCTACTTGGAATACCTACTTCGAGTAGTTTATACTCCAAGTAGGATTGTCATGGAAGAAATATGTTTGAATTAAAAAATTAAATGGTAAATTAATTTGTAGATTTAATTGTTTTGCCCATTCTAAACATTAAATGGGGTAAATTCTTAAATAGCAATATCTGTATATATATATATTACAGGTATGCTATGTGATGGTGTCACCGTGTTTTGGGCGGAGTCCACCATATCCAGACCATTTTAATTGGTTAGCTGCTGACGTGGGATGCCACAGTCAGTGTGCATATCTGATATATATATATATATATATATATATATATATATATATATCAGGAATCAAAGTTCTGCATCAATTTGGTTCCAGTATATTGGTAACACCACATATAATTGTTATCCTGGTAACAAATTGCAAAAGCCTAACTACAAGGTGCTTTTAGCTAAAGAGATATTTGATTATATAAAGTGGTGGATCATAGTCTTGGGTGCATCCCCATGCAAAAGTGTATTTTGTAATCATCAAAGATGTGCTTATATTCCACTGTCCAGTAGGAACCTTGAAACGAATGGTTTTGCTTAGTTCCGCCCAGCATAGGTCAGATCCTATATTTACTTTCACAACTCTGCTGGGTACTAAAAATGTGGTAAGTTTACAAAAGATCTCAAATGGTTGATAAAACAGTTATATTTGGGGACAGGCTATAGTAGTCAAAGTTTCAGTTGAGTAGGGGCCACATTTTGATCGTCATTTCCAGTTCCGGAATAGAATTAACCCCATGTCTATGTATATATGTGTATATGTATAAATGTATGTATGTATGTATGTATGTACACCAGACATGGGGTTAATTCAATTCCGGAATTGGAAATGACGATCAATTCCAAATCCGGAATTGGAATTGAATTTATTTTTGATTACAAAGAGTTAAATCCAAAAATGTATTTACCATTTTACAACGTTAACAATTACGTGCCGTGTTACCAATATACTAGAACCAAAATGATGTGTGTGTGCGCGCGTATGTATGCGTTTGTGTGTTTGTGTGTGCATGCGTGTGTATGCGTGTGTGTGTATTTGCATGACTTACATATAACTAGTTGATGTGACATGATCAAAAGTACTGGGTTCGATGTAAGCGATCTTGTTGTTAGCGAAGTCCAGTGATCCAGTTAATGGACAAGTGATGAAGTGAATCTTCATCAATCGCTTGATTTGGTTGTTTTGTAAAGATCTGGAATATTGAAAATATTTATAGATTTTACCTTGATATATATAAATATGTTATTAAATGAGGTTTGTATTGTGTACCTAATCAAGGTGCGACATTACTTTTAAACGTTATAGCCCATACGTTAAGTTCGATCTTTGCTCTTTTAAGAAATATTAATTGAATATAAATATGGAGTTTTGAGAACAATTTTCCGATATGCACGTACATTAATTACGTGTAATTAAAATGTTTTTTCAATCAGCCCATCCATCCATCCACCCATCCATCCATCCACAGTTTCTCTGGTTATAAGCGATATATCTGTATACGTACAGCTATTTTCACATTTAGAAGTCAGTATTACAAATATACAGTATTGTTAGATGTAATTCGGTGAATAAATAATGGAACCATGCGGTTTTTTATCAGTCAGATAGCAGGAAATAATGTGTTGAAATTATTAAAAAATAACTCCATGAAAGTGGAAGGAAAGCGTATTTCTAAAGTCCCTTTATAGATTAGAATTTCCAAATGTGAACGATATGTTTACTTAAGTTGTAAATCTTTTGACTGATTAGTTATTATATTACTTTGAGTAAGATTATTCGATTAGCGTAATGATAATTTAGTGTTGTTATAATTTTATTCGAATTCAATTAAAGTTGTGAAACCTCCACATGGCTCAAGAATTGTAATTATTTATTATTTTAACTTTTCATGTTTCATATATATATATATATATATATATATATATATATATATATTATATATATATATATATATATATATATAATATATATATATCTAATTAATTATATCCATATCATTTGTTTGTGAATAGATATTCAAAATTTTACACATTTTTGCTCTCTGAAACTTTAATCACCATTACATATTCACACTTATAGTTGGATCTACAACCGTAGTTTACAAACAAGGCTCGCTTAGCACATTATTAAGTTTCTACTTCACCATGTAAACAATAATCTTTGTTAAGACATATTTAACATAGTAAAACAAATGTTGGTAAATCTGAAATAAAAATATTATTGCTATGTCCATTGATAATAGTATATTGAGTAATGTTTAGGAATAACAATAAAGAATCAAAATTGGATCAATATATATATATATATATATATATATATATATATATATATATATATATATATATATATATAATAATATATACTACTGTGTTTTGTTTTCGGAATCTGCATATGTTTTGACAAATACGCTATTTTCATATTCAAGTTCATGCAAGAAATAACAAATCTTTTAATAAATCAACACAATCGGCGTAGAACCATAGCTTTCTACGTGATATTTCTTAACATAATTGGACCGACTGATCATCAAACATACCATACATTTGAATGGAAACCACATTAAACTATCTTAAAATAAACCGTTTCCTTCAATTTGAACTATTTATTTAATCACTGAAAGGATTCCTTATTTCCCTCAATATTTTAATATATTCTTCTAACATCTAGCACATCTGATCAAAGGTTTGTGTAGTCTTGAAGACAACAATTCAGTGGCACAGATAACAAATTTATATTTTAATAAAAGCTCTTGCCTCTGAAGAAGAAATGTTTTTACATATATTTTCAAGACTCACTCTACCCATTATCGTGTGTTCCAACCATTTTACCACAGCTATTTTAAACGCATTACTGAACTCTGGCATGTGTATCCACAGTAAATCATACTAATAATTTAATTATCCTTTTGAATTATGATTATTTTCCATTCCACTTAGACATTTGAAAAAGTGTTAATTTGATTGAGTCCAATTAAGGCAAATGTCTTCACTTTCTACCCAAATTTGCAAATTTTGTATACGTCTCTTTGGTGATAAACCTGAGAAAATATAACGGAATGATTTTAAGTACGTAAACAGAATTTGAAAAACACAGGATCTACAGCTCTCGAAGGCTGTCGAAAATTATAGAATAAACCGATCAAAGTCAACTTACATGGTGGTTAGTGACGTACATTCCGTAAATGCCTCATCCGGTATAACTGTTATGTCATTGTCTCCCAGATAAAGGTTCGATAACTTGGATAATCCACTGAATGGATGGTCTTGTAAAAAACGGAAATTATTTCCATCCAAATTTCTGAAATTCAAAATCCGATTAATGTCCTCAAATCAAATCAAATCAAACTGAATGTAATTAATTTACAGCGTATATAGTTTACATAAGGTTAGAAATATTGTTGATGTTGCTCTGTATCTGGAAACAGTAAAATAATATTATACAAACTGCAATTATAACTTCAAACTAGTCAAAAATATAATTAATAACATGTATAATTAAATATATAATTTTATAATTAGAAGAAAAAAAAATTACTAAAAATATCCTTACCAAACAGTATAGTAATAACAGTATACTTACAGTGTAAGTAATGTGCTAACATTTTTTAACACTCCATTTTTTAGAAACGCTAATTTATTGTACGCCATATCTAAAGTTGTTATTGATGGCAATCGTTCTGCTGTTATCACGGCGTCTGGTACACACTCCATATAATTATAGCTCAGAGTTCTGGAAATTAGTATAAATGGTTTTGTGTGTGTGTGTGCGCGCGCGTGTGTGTGTGTGTGTGTGTGGTGTGTGTGTGTGTGTGTGTGTGTGTGTGTGTGTGTGTGTGTGTGTGTGTGTGTGTGTGTGTGTGTGTCTCTCTCTCTCTCTCTCTCTGTGTGTATCTATGTGTGACAAATCCTTGAATATTAGTATGTCTAATACATTGAGAGCTATCTAACGCAGCCAACCGCTTAACGTTGTATGTATTGTCGGTAAAGAATTTGATAATTATAACCATTTATATCACACTACATACTTACAGGTGATAGAGTTCCGGAACACATCTAAACGTTTCCGGATCAATCGTATCTTCTGTCAACTTGTTTCTTTCAAGAAATAACATTTCAAGCTTCGACATATGACATAAGTCAGATTCGTTTAAACCTATAATTAGATTGCTTCCGAGGTGCCTATTGAATAAAAGTAAATTAATTAACAATTATTAACAAACTGAAATAACAACCGAATGATTATTTTAAATATAAATATGTTTATCCTTTTTATCACTCATACCATAAATAGCCCATCAGACGCGAAATTATTTATATTTTAGTAATATTGACCGTTATTATTATTATTAGTATTATTTAAAATAATTATAATTATTGTTATTTTGAAGGTGATTTGTGATTAAACATCTACTCACATTTCTGTGACATTAGGAAGAGTTTGGAATGGTTCAAATATCTCCTTCCTTTGATAATAATATGGTAGCATGTAAGTCTGGTAAGCCTCTTCGCCGAATTCCGTAACATTTGATATTCTATTGTAGTCGGCATATCTTTGGAATACGCAAAATATTATATTAATGTGCTATATAATACCTAATCGGGGCTTTCGTACATGAACCTCTCCCCGTTTTACTTACATACGAATAAGACTATTGTAAGGTTGTTCAGATAGTACTTGATGTGGGAATGTTGTCAGACTGTTATCACTGACCCACCTGTAATATAAAGAGAACACAATAATGATATTTGACAAGATTTATCAATAAACATCTCTAGATAACGCGATATGACACCAAATAAAAAATCAAACGACACTCACTGTCAAAGCACTTTGCGTATCTCGTATTATCGGACCAGTAAACGTTAAATAATACGGCTACGTGATATACATACAGATTTTCCAGTTTGGCATTAATGTCGTTAAAGGCATTATATCGTATCGCCTTTAGCCCGCCACCATTCTGAGAATGTAGTCTCAGAGTTATCAACTCCGGCATGTTGGTCAACGATTTGCTCTCTAAAGTTGTTATGTAATTGTGGTTTAAGTCTCTAGAGGGAGAAAAGATTATAAGAGTTTTAGCTAAGGAACACTTTTGACTTATGTAATTAATAATATTATAGCAATAACACCATGAATTTAAAGACCCTGTGGAGTGATATACCAATAGGTTGTGTGCAAAACTGGAAATATTTCAATGATTAGCATTATTTATATCAGTGAAAACAACGTTCAGCAGGCAGACCTATTTGTTTCGGTTCCCACTTCTATTATTAAGTCACTTATAAACAATTTTGTGCATATACATTTACGAACTGATTATATTGTATTTAGTAGATGTGGGTTAATATTGATACTTGACCCGCATCCCGAATATCGAGTAAATTTAGAGGCTTTTGGACTTGGTTTTAGGTGTAAGATAACATCTACTAGCATCCAAGTGAATAAAAAAGGCGAAACAGTTCACGGTGAACAATCCAATCCATAAATCGGAAATATGACAGACAATGAAACGTCTAGCACTTCAGTAAATAACCGTCATTCCAACATTTAAGTGTATTTTATCTGATACACGGAGTGTGTACAAAGTTGCGCATTATTGTATGTATTCTTTAATTACTTACATGTATTTAAAAAGTGTACAAAATGCAAAGCCCAAAATGCTCTGGCAAATGTACTTAAAATATATTCGATCTAATGAAAATAAAACCAGCACAACGCAATCAATTAATATCACCATTGTATGATACTTAGTTATAGTATTTAAACAAGGGTGAACTTCCATGTAGATCTATCAGAACATTTACACTTTTAATCCAGTGCTGAAGGAGTTAATGGGGTTGCCCCTGGTTTACTTTGGCTTTCATTTAATAGGGTTGCAAGAAAACTGGAGGCAACCTTCTTAATAGACCAAATGCATTTTAGTGTCTTTGTGGGGGTGGGGGGGTTCCTTTGCAGTGATTAACGAAATCTAAAGTGTGTGCATGTTTTAATGATAAAATTGTGCTAAAGAAATAGAATGCAGTCTATTTCATATAAACTGATAAAAACACCATCAAACTGTTATATGTGTGTTTTACGTATTACCCAGAATATTGATAAAGCCAACTTTGCACACAGGAAAATCAATATTTATGCTTTAAATGCATCCGAGTGAAAGCATATAACGATGTCGCTTAGATTGTGAGTACATTTCCAAACAAAATAGCGTCCACTCGTTTAACGATGATTAATAAATTTCGGCTACATAAATATTCAAATTTGCAAAAAACACATGAATTGTAATCAGGGTGTTGTAGCTAAAAACCGAAGGTACAATTTGGTTCACTTTTTTGAAATAATCATGGATCAAAGTATTCAAAAAAAAATGGTCTGTGCTAAACTTCACACATTCCTTCTATATTTACAAGCAGAAAAAGGAAAAAGGACTATAAATTAAGCAATCAGTCTATCAGATGTCAGTATTTTAAGCACGTTATGGAAGCAAATGAGCAAAAACATGAAGACTGCCAACAAAAACGTGGCCTACATCAAACGATAATAGTGATCCAAGTGCATTATGCCATATGTTCTTCGATATTAGCGAAATCTCTAACATACCCACATGCAAATCCATTAAACTGAAACTAATCGTATGTGAGTGAAAAGGTTGATTTCACTCGGAAATAAGCCAGCGTTCAAACCTGACGAACTGGCTGGTTCTGTATTCGCTGAACGCGATTGATATCATAATCCGATATGCTATAGATTAGGGAATTACAACTGTCTAGATGAGATGCAACAATGACGTCGACATGTGTTTGTTGTATCAAAGAAGCTTTTAAAAGCGAATCTTCTTGAGATGGTAGCAGACAGCTCGATATTCTAATGTCGGACGTTCATTCATATTAATATGATCCGCAGAATGTAATGAAAGATTCACCGATATGCAATACTGGATTTTGTTTTAGTTAAGATTTAACATAACGTAGTGAAGCAAAATACCTAATATTTGTTTTATCAACATTACATTTGTTTTGAAACATTTGAATCATCCAGAATTGAATATTTGCAAAGCAACGTTACAAATTCTTCAAGAAAGAGAAGGATTCAATTAATTGTCAAGAACCAATGTCATACAGTTGTGCTTCCTCGGCTGTGCAATGAACCCAAGAACTAAATCCTGTTGTTAGTCAAATAATAGAGCTATAACTTCAGACCAAATACCGTAAACAGAGTCTGTGGGCGTGCTATTAGTGTTTTACCTCACAAACCAAACATACCTTCCAACCAGGAGAAAAACCACATTATGGTCAACTATATCGAATGCAGCAGATAGATCCAGAAGAACAAATAATACAGGCATACCTGGATCAAATGACGTAATAATATCATCGCTACTCCTCGGAAGCAACTCAGTCTAGATGCTCTGACTACGATTATACTCAGATTGTCGGTGACATTTGGTAAGGTTGACAACCGTAATTTTTCCATAACTATTCCAGGCTTAAATGTGGGAAATAGACAAATAGGCAGGAGCACAAAGCCTCAAAAAAATTGTTAATAGCAGACATCCATGTGGAATCAATCATTCATAGAATGACAAAACTGATGTGGGTGGATGTCATTGTCAATTTTGAGTTTCACAGTCATTTTCAATGTCATAAAAGTCACCAAGCTTTTTTGTCTAAATAGTTCATAAGCGCAGAAGAAGCATGATGATTGGAACACAAAAATGTTTTGAGGCATTCGTCAAATCCAAATAAATAAACATTTGAAAATCGAAGATTGTGGGCACTTTTTCCAAGATGGCGGCCAGTTTTGCACTTTTGGACATAACTTTGTTAAGATTCATTCGATTTGAGTGACTTTGACGTCGAGTTATTTTTATTGTATATGTTGAAGCCATTTGTGCTCTTTTTAGTCCGTTTCAATATATAGTTATTATATTTGAAGCTATTTTAAAATACAATTGATTATGCACATATAACTAGTGTAGAGAAAGTTGGGTTGCTACATCACATCCACATGCTGCAGTGCACAGCATGTTCTTGATGCAGGAACATCGGGCAGTCTTGCACTTAGACTTGCAGCTGCATGTCACCAGCTCTACGCAGGCATTTGGGATAGGGGGAGTCTTGTCCAGACTGCTGTCAGAGGCTTTCCATCCTTCTTCCAGGTCGTGGTGGTAACTGGGATGGATCATCTATGTGTTCTTTGCTTGCTTGCAACCATATCTTTACCTGGTAGTTAGCAGGTATTGCATGAAGTTCCAGGGCATCTCTAGTTGGAGGCTTCTGGAATGTTTTACAGCAGGACTTATTCCCGTGACCACTGATGGCTGAAGTAGTGTCACAGCCTGTCAGTACATAGACGCTGAGTAGGTTTTCCCTTATAGACTGTGTAAGTCACTGAGATACTTCATGCACTGGGTAACATTTCCGCAGGCAGAAGTGCACCAGAAGCAGCTGGACATCTGTGACTCTACAGATGACCTGTTCTCGTTCATATCCTCTGTTAGCTGCTTCATACACATGCAGGATTAACATTGTGTCCGCTTCTCCGTGGTTTCCTGAAAGCTTGGTTTGATCTCTTCTCCCTGACCTTGCATCTGTAGCATTTATGAATCCTCCTCCCGTCACCATCTCATATCACTCTGGTAGACCTTTGCCTTTTATTATAATGATGTCGTCCGATAAGAACGGTGCAAGATCGGTGTTGTTATCAGCCAATGTAATGAAGGTGCTGTGGGGGTGAGACAGGTGGTCCTTCAATAAGCTTGGGAATTGGCTTCTGTTTGCCCACTCTTTTTATCGTGCCACTGTCTTGATTGAGTCGTCCCCTATATATCAATCAAACACATCAACTCCGGTTATGTATTCTCCAAAGTAACGTATTGGAATATTCATGAACACACCAGCTCGGTCACCAAATGTTTGGCATCCATGGAGCTTCCCAGTCAACTGAATAAGTGCATGCCCATCAATCAGCATACAGATCTTCATGTCAGCATCTGGAACATCAGAGAGAGTGTGAAGTCCAGCCATAAAAATGCTGATCAAGTCTACCTTCTCTGATGTGTTTATCTCTCCTCCGGCCTTTGCTAATGATTGTGGGAATGGACACAGATGCCTAAGCACATTCACCATTTCTATTGTTCAACCTGCACTGACAACACTGAGCAGACTCTGCAGTAGCTTTCTGCCAGCTTTGATTGTTTTCTCTACATTCTGTGTAGTAGACACTTTAGCTGTATACAGGTTAGCAAAAGAGTTTGAGTAATGTTTCTTTAGTGCATCATAGAATCCTCCGCTAGTCATCCCTTCACATTGGTGATGACTGCCTGCATTCTTCTCTCTTCTGCAGGTAAGATGTCACTGACTACCTCACTTAGTTCAGTGTCTTTTGTTTCCAGGGACACCAGAGGTTTGTCCATAAGCTATGAATATGTCTCTCCGTCCTCTTCTGCTGATTTCATGTGTAACTTGAACACATCAAATCCTTAGAGTTGCGTTGCAAGTTTTTTCACATCATCAGCATGACGCCTTGTTCGAGATGAAAAGGTGTCAGAACAGCAAGAAACAGTCTCCTCATCGTCATCTTCTACATTAAAGAGTGAGACGGTTTCTTGTGAAAAGCGCGATCTTTCTGACCCCGTGAGACAAAACTTGCCTTGGCATGGTTATTTCATGTGACGCCGATGATGCCATTATGCACCTTGCATCTCTTGTTGATCCACTCAGTTGATCCACTCAGTTGATCCACTCAGTTGATCCACTCAGTTGATCAGCAGAGACTTGGTTGAATCGCCTTTTGGTTCTCTTCACTACCAGGCTTCCATCAAGACAATTTGCATGGACCTCTGGTGCTGTCTTCCCGAAGAGTCTCATGTATGCGATGTAAACTGGCCCCCACCGTGCATAGTTTATGTGGTCATATATTGTGAGCCAGGATAGTATCGCTGTGAATACTTCTAGGCGTAGAATCTCAACAGGATCTCAATCATATAAGTTTATCACAACAGGAAGTTTGGATTGTCATAGTGCCCTTGGTCAAATCCCTCCATCAGGGACTCTACCGTCTCACTATGAAGTGCAACTGACAGATGGTCGATTGCAATGCACACTTTTTCTTTATGGTCACCGTTGTTGTGCTTCTTCAACACCTGACCCACACTTTGGGCGAACTTTGTAATTGCCATATCATGTTCATGGCCTTGGTCAGCCAGCCATGACGTGAAGCATTGCCCACTTGAGGTGCCAGAAAGTTTCGTATGCAAGTTGATGTCCTCCGGTAGCACTGTAGTAGGCCTTGCCGTCCAGCATGGTCTGAGTGGTGTTGGCTCCACATATACCTGCCTCAATCCATAGGTCATCCAGTCCTAGACTGTCAATGTGTTGTACCGGTACACATAATGACCATCATCTTCAGGATTGCGTTTAAAATGGCTAAATCTAAAGTAATAGAATTCTAAGATGATTTAAGATAGCATAAATGACTGCAGCATGCTTAAAACGTACAAACAGACACCAATATTATTCTAATAGAATGATTATATGCAAAGTTGTGTAAAACAGTACAAAATTAGCTGCTTTTGGGGAGAAAAGTGGCCACTTTCTTGGATTTTCAAATATTCATCTATTTGGATTTGAAGAATATTTCAAAAGCATTTTGTTTCCAATTATCATGCTTTTGCTTGAATCATAAACTACTTAGACAAATAAACTTTGTTTACCTTGGTGACCTTTATGAGCTTGAAAATGACCGTAAGACCTAAAATTGACAATGAAATCCTTTCACATCTTTTTGTCATCCTATGAATGATTGATTCCACTTGGATGTATACTATTAACAAACGAAGCCGTTAAAAAAATTATATTTGCCTTTTCCATGTTTTGCTGGTCCACTAAAATGGTGGTCGTTATTTTTCTGAAGGGAGCCGAATGTCCTTCATGTTCCAATTAAAAATTAGCATCAAATATAGAATACATTTACCTGTTGTTTCCAAACTGTACAACGCTGGAATTATACTTACAAGTGGAGCAGCTTGGCCATATTATGCAAAGTAAAAACAGCTATGTTTGACAGCTTGTTGTGATGGAGTTCTCTGTTTTAAAATATATAAAAAACACACTCGTTGTCGGGTTTTTAGGAACGAATTCGTCGGAAGAATGAGAGATAATTTAAACGTAAAACGTTGATCCTTTCTTAACCTGCTAATACTAGCTTCATATTAGCTTGTGATGAGATTATTGTTTAATAAATGAACCGCAACATTCGTGTTAGAACAGACTACTCACAGTATCTTTAATTCCGATAATTGAGACAGTGTCATACCCTCAATGTAGAATATCTCATTGTTACTCAGGTTCCTGGGGAGCATCAAACAGAAAAACATGTAGAATGAGTACGAATACCGCTAAAACAGTGTTCCCGTCATTAAAAGAATCAATACGTTCACTCATCAGATTCTTTAACTATCAATGTTTTTTCTTTAACAAACTTCTAGACGCCATACCAATCTGCACATTCATGATGCTCCACACGGATCAATTTTGGCGAAGATGAGAGCGACTTTCAACTTATGTTTAAATGGATGTTGTGTTTTGTGTGGCGTGTATTATATGTGTGTGTGTATGTATGTATATATGTGTGTGTGTGTATGTGTGTATGTGTATGTGTGTGTGTATGTGTATGTGTATGTTGTGTATGCGTATGTGTGTGTGATGTGTATGTGTGCGCAAGCGCACGCGTGTGTGTGTGTTTTCCAGCGAAATCTCAGGTGGACGCACTACACCGATAAAGATCACAGTCACTAATAACCTCAACATATCATACGGTCCTCGCATTAGGCCAAATAAACCGTTAAATAAATATTTCGAATGATTAATTCAAATGATTAATAAGAATCCCTTGTTTTAGCGCATTACTTATTTATTGAAAACTTACAGATGTTGTAACTGGACGTTCTCCAGGATGACAAGATTCTTCTTGGAGATGGTCTTTATCTTATTGCCATCCAAGCCTCTGAGGCGGGTATAAATTATGCAAAAGTAACGTATATTGAACTTTTCAACATATGAATATATGCAGTCAAGCCACGTTATAATGTTAGTATGAATTTCTAATGCACATGAATCTCTATGTGGATTTATGTTTGCATATATGTCAGCTTGTCTACTTGTATATATGTATGTATGTATGTATGTACGTACGTACGTATGTACGTATGTATGTATGTAACCGATTGTGATCACTTCCATTGGTGAACAATGAAAAATGTTAATTACAAATTCATATATCATTGAACAGATCATATAATTATATTTGTTTTTGTAGATTTGTTTCATCTTCCGGTATTATTTTTGTGACCTTATCGCAATAATGTTATGAGTAGCTTGGAGAATAATTTATACTTAGATTATGATAACTAAACGTATGTGTCTTCGAGTAAGTGAGCTACTTGAAATAAAATCTCTACTTACAAATATAACAGCTGTGCTATATCATTTAACACCTTCCCGGGGATAAACTTCAACTGATTGTAACTTAGACTCCTGTAAGTATAATAACTAAGTCAGTTATTCTACAACGGACGCAGATATTCATATTAACATCAATATTATTATTATATTACATACTATATGTACAGCGCCTTTGAATGGCTCCTGCTAGTAAGCGCGCCTTATTAAGTATAGTAGTAGTAGCAGTAGTAGTAGTAGTAGCTAGTAGTAGTAGTAGTAGTAGTAGTATCAAGTACATTTACGTATCCGAATAAAATACTATTAACTGCTATTAATTTACGCTCAACCATTAGATATCAGTGTTCATTACATCCTTCCATTCGTGGCATACATTTACATCAACACTGAATGACCAATCTGTGGGAGCCTTATTAGCATGATGTTACATAAATCCCTTCCAATGTATTAAAGATAACTATTATCATGTTATCTGAAAATTATGTCAAGGCAGCAGATTTATTGAAAACGACAAAATAGTACAGTAGGCCCCCGTTATGCCGCGTACTAGTATAACACGAAATCGGATATAACACGGTCAGGCCTGGGATCCCTATTCGTGGGATCCTTTACAATACATTTTCAACGAAATGGCATGAAATCCGCGACTGACCGATAAAATTTTCCAAATAATTTGAACGCGTTTTCTCAGTTTGTAATTGACGCTTAAAAAAACCTACCCAATGCCACAAATTACCAACGAGTATATTTATTAATCACAACCTTAATTACACACCGCCTTGGCTCAATCAGTCAAACAAACAGCCTAGTCTCAACCCTCACTTATTGTCTGACTCCATCCACTAAATAGATTTGATTTTGTTGTTGTTGTTAATTCACAGCTATTGCGTATGTTTTATTTGTGACAATTAAGAATCGTATTTCTGTGTAAAAGATCTATGTTTCGACCATATATACAATACTGACGAAACCACACTCTACTACAAGATGCTACAAGACAAGCCACTAGCTATCAAGACTAACAAGAATAAACACGAAACTTTAAACAGAGCAAGGACGCGGTTACTCTACTCCTGTTCACAAATAGACCTATGAACGTTCATTTACTGATCCATATATTTGCTACCTTCATCTGAAAAACATGCACTATTTCACACACTTTGGGGTATTTTGAAACGCATAGTGAAGTAGGATTTATGTTCAGGTGAACGAATGATGAAACAATTATGGGGATCACTTATGAAATAAACAGTTGTATGTAATCTTCGAGGATGGTGCAAAATGAGGTGAATACATAGATTCCCTATTTTCGCCCACCGCCCACCGATGATAATATTTGATTTCGCTTCGCGGTCCACCCATAGCACGGTCAACAGCTTGTGGACGCCAACATCCGCGTTGTAACCGGGGCCTACTGAACTAATTTCAGCTGTAATGTCGAGATTGAGATACGGGAAGTGGGAAAATTTCTTCTGGTCTTCTCGAATTTTCATAGCTGCACCTGCGAGCCCCAGAATGAGAGCCTACGATGCGACGCCCCCTCTGACACTGTGTCCTCTATTACCGTCACATCTGGCGCCAGTGTGTGACTAGTGCGAGCAATAAAATCGTTGTAGTGCAGTGGGCCTGGTTCGCATCATAAAACCTGGCCCTTCCATAATCTACCTGTGTATTATGCTGGAAAATAGTTCTGCTGGTCTGGTTTGAACATAATTGATGATCTCTTAATCTAGGAAACGGACATTCAAAAATTCGGTCTTTAAACTTGATGGTCCTTGTCCAACTAATCTGCTTGACAATATCCAACGTCCAAGCCATCAGGATGAATCACAAAGTCGCACCTGCGTAGGTGTTTGGTTGGATGAACGGATCCTGGGGTTAAAATTACAGAGCAAAGAAAGGATTAGAGTAAGACATGTCGCCCAGATTATTTCGTGATGGGCTGCATCCCGATTCAAATGTCTCTTGACTACCAGAGTAATTCCTGGGAAGTTTATTTCCAATTCAAATTGTTTATTTCAAGATTTTTAATGCGTATAGAATGTTGAAAAGGAGGATGCTTGAAGCATTGCTTATATAATGCACCCCCCCCCCCCCCATTAATACTTCACTCCCCCTTGATGTGATAAGAAGCTATTATTTGGCTGATAGTCTTTTTATTTTCATGACCGTAGATAAGAACCAGTTATTATTTCGTGGGTTTGGCAAACCGGCTTCTAAGTGGAAAATCCTAATAAGATTCCAATATTGTTTAATATCAGAAAGCCTACCAGCTAGATATGCTGCACATCTACACAGTATCACAAAACGTAAAGAAAGCTGTCCTGTGGTTTCTACATGTATTGTAGCTTACCAGGAGCCTGCATCTCCCAAGGATGGAGTCTAGGTAGCCACTATTCACACTCCAAATAAAGCCACAAAAGTGCAGCTACAAATAAGTCGACAGTATCTACGAACTGTGACGCTATCCAGTGCTACTAGTCAAGACTAATATTATATGGGATGCCCTTTAGACAAATGTTTGGCTCTCTATATCTTAGCATCTGCTGATTAATTAATTAACACCCTTAACATTAATATGAATAATGATTTAGCGACGATAGAACAAATAGTTCAGTCGTCCAGCCAATTAAATATAAAACTAAAAAGAAAAACAAATTCCTACACGGCATCCCATTGGCTATACTCACAGAGTTCGGAGACTTGTGCCCGAGAACATGCCCTCTGGAAGCCAATAGATGTTGTTGTGCATCAAGGCTCTGAAATGGATTCAAAGGTCGGGGGGTAGTTTGTGTCAAAGCTGACATTCGAACTTATGCTTTTACATTCACACGTTAATACACAAAGCCAAAGTTCTCCAAATTGGCCAGTCACGAGACACACACCAGTTCATCCATTTAGAGAAGTGCTCCATGTAAAAAATATTATACTGATTCTAGCAGTAAATTATATAGAGAGAGAGAGGGGGGCACTCACACTCAGACAGGTGCGCGCGCGCACACGCCCAGTGGGGTGGGATTATTAATGTTATTATGTCAACCAGTTAAACTACACGTACATCCTTGTCAGTGAAGATGGCAGGACCTGGGGTATCCAATTAAATGTTGTTATCTCCAGAGAATTGTAGGCCAAATTTCTGTATAACGAGAAATATCAACATAAGTAAATTTTCAGATGCAGGCTCTAGGCTTTCGAAATTAAATTTTGTTTAACTCTTAATAAAAGGCAGAAGAATCTATTTTTATCATAATGCATGAGACCTTTAAAAATGTCAGTCACGATACTTACAAGGTCTTGAGCTTAGTTCTGGATATATCTGGAAACGTATCTAATGCTGTCAACTGAATTGTTCTGAAATCGTTAATTTTATTTACACATTTTCAAACATATTACATTGCATACAAACCAAATGTTAAAACATTAATTATCTTTTAATTAGTGCCATTCGTAATATGGAGAAATTTAGATAAATATTGATATTTCAGATTTAAGTGGTTACAGATAGCTCTCTCTCTCTCTCTCTCTCTTTATATATATATATATATATATATATATATATATATATATATATATATATATATATATATTAATATATTCATATTCGTATTGATCGGTGCAAACAAATTGCTAATCGATAATGTCGGCAAACCTTATAACTTACAGAGACTCTAAGTTGACGAGGAATTGGAAAGTTCCATTTCCAATTAGATTGAAGCTAGGATTATCGAGGATTGTTCTGCAACAAAATAATCTCCAATTAGTTAATTAATATCACCCTGAAAATACAGGTCGTCACTAGGCAAATGAAGAGAACGCAAGCGACAAACAAATTGGCTGAAATTAATAAACCTTGCCAATTAAGCTAGTGACATATGGCGGCAGGATTTAGAACTACTACAACTTAGTCTGGATCACCCTTCCTTTTCAGTGTGTACGGGAGATGTATTTGTATATTTTAACGATCATTACCGGTGATAATACTGCACGATTCCAAGAGTCAGTACAGGAAAATGAAAGATAAGGTGATATTTAGTATATTTCTATTCAAAGAAGATTAATTTAGTAAACAAAATAGATTAAATTGGAAGTTCTATGTGGTAGTTCGCAGAACACATTTCCGTGTATAAGCGGATTGCTGTGTTCGTAGCGAAAGTTTACGTAGAGGTAGTGGCTTTCCCATAGTGTTTGTTCAATACACATCTTTAGCCATTTATAATAATATCGAAAATGGACATGGCAGTTATCATTTTACCAGGACAATTCAGAGATATCTTCAACGATTTGTTTTATTTGTGGTAATTCTAATAAACAAACGGGTGTGCTATTTGGATCGAAAATACTCTTCAAATCGGAGACATTTTCTTACACAAAACTATTGACTGATAGAGCAATAATCCAGCAATTTCAATTTTCAAGCGATAACCGATATTTACTCAAATCTTTTCACGTTATTAACAATAACAACATTTAATAATGGAATATGCTGAACAACAAGAAACTAATCTATCACTTGAAGATTTCCCTATCTGAATTCCATTTGTATTACCCAGTGGATCGTTGTTCAAACCGAGATGTTCAGAACAAGAATCCGGCCTACATTGAAAACAATGAAACTCCGCCTCCGCTGTTCTGGACGTTGACCCGAAGTATAAAAGCCCGCGAAAATTAGTTGGTAAGGTCTATTAAACATATGAATCCCATTGTACCCGTTTGGATGAAACAAAGCCAGTTACGACAACTAATTTCAGAATAAAGTGGATTATAAATACAAGCCTACTGAATTATAAATCCATGTTCCATAAATCAGATCCAGACATTATGAAGCCAACTACATACTATCAAAGACTATAGGATTTTTGATACTATATGCTATATTTAAGACGTCCTTCACGATATTTTCTGGATTCTTAGATTAAAGATATAATTATACTTCAACTGTCAGATTAACATAATACTAGTAATATATACTAGGTGAGACAATATTAAATCTTGCACCTGCTGTACTCTGCAGTCGCATTTTGCTCATTTACTGATAAAGTGTTGTTTTTTTCAAACAGGTGACAACTATCCATCCTAATTATGATCGAATTCCACCCTTATAGTTAAGAATGTTTCTCGTCTCGTGTATAGAAGATTGACCCACATTTATGGCATAACCCGTCAACGGTTAGGTTCCCTAGCATTGGGTGTGCTGAACTGTCGAATACTTTGTGAGCGTCCATGAAGAAAGCAACACTTGCCCTTCGTCTCCGGTAGCCAGCGGTTAAGCACGTTGTACCTTGAGATAAGAGTCACAGGTTCGATCCCATCAAGAGGTCGAAACTTTTCCAGGGATTAATATCTCGCCTCACAACATCGTGGGTGGCTGACCACATTAAATGACACTGTCGTATCGTATGAATTAATTAAAAAAGGTGGTGTTTAAGACCTCCTGAGAACGTAATACATTGTGGCAATGACCACCCTCTGGGTATTTCGGTTCCATCTTTCCATACTGCTCCACTGTGAGTGGTGGGGGAGGATGTTATGAACAGCCACTCAATAAAAGGGATCACACTGGAAATAACTGATCGCATTTTCGTGAGCTATCCCTGTTTCATTAGATCATGAAATGAAAGAAAGTCAATCAATCAATCGTCCAATGCGGTATGAGGCCGTGCGTCAGACAAATCGAGTTGTTATTGTTCCTTCCTGCTGCAATATCGTATTGTCCCTCACTGATATACACATTTATAATACATTATTTCCCACCGATTCATAATTATTCAGACATTATTATCAGGGATGCCAATGTACTTATTGACATTACTATCATCACAAAAGTTCGGTCCGTAGCATTTTTCTAAAACACAAAATCACGAAATCTGGAGTAATGGGACAGTCATATATGGACATAAATTGGTCTCAACAGAAGCTCTGAACCACCGCCGGTTATGTTTATACTCGTATCATTGTCCCGATACTGTAAAACAAGTTTAAAATGATCTCAATTGAACCAAATTACGCTGTGAAGACATCGTTAAATATACTGATTTTTTATTAACTGGTTTGAATACTCAAGAGTATTAATGGATATTGATTATGACGAAATGATATTCCTATTATCAACACAATCTGATATAATCTGTAGTATCGATGTTGAATATGTGCAAGTGTCCTGCAGCGTATATGTGTGTGGAAATAGGAATGCGTATGGATTTGAATACGTGCAAATAAGATATATGTATATATATATATATATATATATATATATATATATATATATTGTGTGTGTGTGTGCGTGTGTGTTTTAGGGTACATATAAAGAGGCAACAGACACAGAGCATCAACATATCTAAACATCCTTCGAGACCTACCTCCATAAATCTAAATACAACTATAACTATAGATATATTAATCTAAAACTAAAATGTTCCATACCTCCACATATTGATAGATGTATGCGTATACCTAAGCATGTGTCACGCCCACAGGAAAGCGGCTACATGCAGGCTACGTACAAATGTGTGTGTGTGTGTGCATGTGTGCGTGCGTACGTGTGTGCTCGCGCACGTGTGCATGCGTGTGTGTATTTATGTATAGATCAACATCTATTGATGTATAGATGTATGTATTTATGTATATTTGTATATGCATGCATCACCACATACTTACATTGATACAACAGTGCTAGGTGTGGGAAAGGTCTCAGCTGTGATATTCTTAAAGTTGTGACCTACGAGTAATCTGAGGAGAGAATACATTCCGTGGTTATTTAGATAACGGACACACGCACGGGCGCGCGCGTACACACAACTATTGCTTATTCCAACTAAGTAATATATCATTGATCTGTCTAGTGGTTGTGTCACGGTGAACCGGTGTAATAGTGTGTGTGTATGTGTGTGTGTGTGCGCGCGCGTGCGTGTGTGCGTGCGTGCGCGCGCGTGCGTGCGTGCGTGAACAACGTACATAGATGAGCCTGTACAGTGTTGTACAATCCCCTTCTTATCATCACAGGCACACCCACTACATTCTGGATAATAGTATGCCGTTCTGAAGAAAAGATATGGACTTCGAAGGCTGTAATCGTCTGACCATAAACCATTACGGGCATCCTCTGAAAGAAAATAATGTTTTGTTAAAATTATAATCGTCACCACCACCACCACCATCATCATCATCATCATCATCATCATCATATAAAATAAATTTTAACGCATGTACATGGTACAAACAAGTGAGGAATTGTCTGACATATCTGACCCAGCAGAGATATCATGATAGTGAGTTATTTAGATCTAGGTGGCTATTCCTGGTCCTGATATGCTATATACTGTGTAGTATATGCTATGTAGTAGATTGTGGCAGAAGTAGAGAAATGGGTCCATCGAATGCTTTACCCTCATCTGCGTGTACTTTCGGTCTAGCGGACACCGGGAACCAGCGAACCAGAGAGTCCGTAGTATTGATCCATTTCTAAAATCAGACGTTTCGCTGGCGGCTGAGCTAACCAGTGAGTTCAGTTGAACCAATCTAAGTACACTAACGGTAGCTAATCATTGCATCCGCGCGTGTGCAGCTTCAGCCCATAACGTCCAGATGATCCAGAATGAAAATAAGCAGTAGCTTAACCGTCTATTTGAATCAAGTACTGTAAACCAGAAAGATTTGCGACCGTTAAAGTCGGCGTTTGGCCATAATGGCGCAGATTAAAGGTTAAGTTTCCCCGAAAATAGTGATCGACCTTTTCCCGATGTCTAGATCATTTGACTGTTATAACAATTTTGGGTTTCTTAAGTGGTTGTATCAGTGTACGCAATATAATACGAATAATGTATGTTAAACATGAGTGGTGTAAATGTAAAATAGATAATTGTGTATTAAATGCATCTACTAGTATCACCCACATATTTAGCGAGATATCGCCTAATTAATAATATCACTAAAGAAATAACATTCTTTTTAATAAATTTGTTGCTATGGGAACCAACATTATGTGGCATTTACCATCAATGATTCATTTGTTAATTAAGAGTAGTTACTCTTCAGTCAGAAGTAAATAGTCCTTTTAATTGTAAACTTTGAAGGCTTACTCAACAGATTCAGTGTAGAAGCAAGTAAAGTGCGTGGGTGACAATTGGCTGATTCCCCGATTAATTGTCGCATAAATTATTTTTGCGAAAGATGCAAATATTTGCGTCATTTAATTTAATTTAAATAATTGTAGAAGTTTTAAAATATAAGACGCGGAATTTTCCAAAGTAAATCTTATCACACCTAACTGGGCTTTATAATAAGCAAACAGGGAAAGTTCATTGTTCACCTACTCGACAAAAATGGGGACATATTTATATATTTATTTTAAATAACACACACAACTTTCATATTCGTTTCTTTTCCATTTTTGCGATTATCTATACCTATGTATTCCTTAATCGTGTTCAATATGATTGGCACTTATCAGTGACAAGAGCAAAAACTAAGAACGAATCACCGATTCCAGCTGACAGTTAACCTTCCAGCTATAATTCTCACATCAGATATATCATAGGAGGTAATTCCGCAGCAATTCGCCATCTGTAAACAGACGTCGAACAACTCTTTTCTCCTACAGTACAACGCCTGCATTACGGTCACCATTGTGACCAGTGATTTGTGACCGTAATTGAAGACCGGCCGCAATACAAGACAACCCTCACTATTTTTCAACAGGTCTACTTTTTGTTTGAGTGAAAGTTCATTTCGATTTTTGTAGCCATTTTCACAGATTCAGTATTTGCGATTGTATTGCGTGTTCACTAAATATCTAAAATTAAATGATTCCATTTCACCAATTGTGGTAGCATTTATACAGAAAGTGAGCGGCAAGTTTTTGTGTCTACGCATGTAATTAAACAACAGTCAATGAATACAAACAGTTTATTTTAACTGTTAGGTAGAACTGTCAGAAACTAATGTAATGCCATGGTGAGGCACAGTGATAATCAAAACCAACTTATCTAATTAAACAGTTTGAGTGGTTTCCCTATGTCTCTTCGAAACTACTTATCATCACGTGTGACTTGCTGCGGTCAGGTAAAGTTGAAATTGGCCACAGAAGGTCAGTTTTATATGCTGATTGGCCGCTATTGGGGGCCTCGATTGGCATTTGGGACTTCAAGTGTTGGCCGTAATACGCATTAGAGGCGTGACCGCTATTGGCAACATAAGCAACATTGCGTTAAATGGGCTGATGTTTGGGACCATATAACCTGGCTGCATTATAGGCACTGACCGTCGTTCAGGCGTGGCCGCAACGAGGCGTTGTACTGTATTTGGTTTCTTATCTAAGATGCGTCTGATGAAGTTGACACCTGATAACGTGATGACATTATATCGCATATCCTCCAGCTTTTGTAGCGCGCCTCCGTGGTCTAGCTGGTAGCGCGTTGAACCACAGATCACCACTACCTGAGTTCGAATCTCGGCGTGGGCATATATGAAGGGTGTTTCATCTGCGACTTCGCTTCATTACCTTTGGAGGTCGCTCGGCCCATTTAGCCTACCATGTGCACAAAAGCGGCCGTAAAACATCAATCTTCATCATCATCGTCATCCCCCAACTTTTGTCGCGGATTGCAGCTCTAAGCCAGGACATACTAAATAGGAGACAAGATAATCATATATATTAAAGAAATCCGTTTTAAATATTTCTTTTTAGTTTTCAACGAGAAAGTTTCACGGAAATCAGGCACGTCCTTGGCTTCCCGGTTAAGATTCATTCGGAGCCGCAGCATTAATCAGTGAAGAACTTGTTTATAAGTGCGTTCTGGTCATATATGAGATAATTAGATCTACCAGTATTTAACACCTACTTCTAGAGCAGGTATCATTCATTTTTATGTATTATATATTGAAATGTATTTGGTGTCAGTTATATAGTTCCGTCTCGCGGATATTGTATATATTTTGTTTAAGCATTATGCATTAGTCTTTAATTTATTAAACATAGCCATAGGGACACATATTCATAACTTGGCTAGTTATAGTTAATTTGTATGGTTTGACTGTGGCATGTGTTGGTGAATGTGTATACGCTACCTGTTCCGCACATAACACCCCACATACATTACATACCATTAAAATGGTAAATTCTGACAGCTCAGTGGTTAAGACACTGCTCTGCAAATCTCTAGAAGCGGGATCGAATCCAATCATCACCCAAGTCTTTGTCAGACGTTTACCCAGAGAGTGGCCGTTCGGTAATATGTTCCAGGTGTAACCTGAAGAAAGCACCCACAGACCAACTTACAGCAATATCATATTGGGATAGATTGACTGAATATACACCTTCTTGTTATCTAAATGACATCGGTATGTCGACTTCCTGTTGTTATCGTGGTAACTATGGAAACGGACAAGACTAATCCAGTCTCAGCCGACCAGAAGTTTTTTACAGAGTTCACAAGTCGGTGTTACCTATACGATATCATTACGACACACTTCTTTGATCTATCGACTCACTAACCCGATGTGTACTCGATGAAGTTCAATCTGCCGCTGTATCTTCCGTTCCAATAATCATCCGCCATCCAGAAACTCCAAACACCGGAAATATTGATCAGTAACCATGGCAACATCAGCCAGAACGCCCGATTCGCCATAGATGTGGTGTCACGTCGTATGTACCTAAACGCTGACGCTGGTCAGTAAGACATTTAAGTAATGTTATCAAACGTTATCGAATTTAACAAGCCGCATTAGATGAGCCGTTCTACAAGTTGGCTCATTAGTGAGCTTGCCTCTTTAGACCTTGATCTAGCGTTTTGAACACCAGCAAACTGACGTTATTGTCTAATGGCGTTCCTGATGTCAGTCAGATTGTTGGAACGAGTCTTTGCTGGCTTTGGCGGATGTTTGCGACCGCTGCCATGAGAAATGGTATGACAGGCCGTACTCTGTGAATGAACGAATGAGCGTTTGAGTAGGCAGCCCATCGATCAGTCAGTCGACCTGTCGTTCGTGCAGCAAGTCAGCCAGTGGTCGATCGAGTGTGTGAATGAGTGAGTTGGTGGGCAGGCAGTGATCGAACACACGTTGATAATTAATTACGCATGTACTCAAACACGGCACGGTCTAACACTACTATAACAACAACAACAACAGTTAATAAGACGATTAAAGGGACAGTTCATCCTCAGATAATATTTCTTAAATATGTAATGCTTATAACAGTAAACACAAATTTCACAATAATAATCGCGAACTGTAGCTGACATCATAGATATCCGGAAATAATCCAAATTACTGGAGCGCCGCCATCACGGCTGCACCGGATGCCAGATTCCAAGGCGGGAAGGAGAAAAGTGCTCTGACGTCACCTGACCCAGGAGTCTACACAGAGTACACATAGGCAGCAGTTAGCGTTCCCGGCTCTCCTCGCGCTCTCTTCGATGATTCCGCTTTCTTCGAAACAATTGCAATCGCCTTCATCTCGCAGCGTTCATTCTGGCTCAAATTGATATGGCTGAATGTCAGTGATGGTGTAAATTTAGTGAGATTACTACGTTTTATTATGGAATTATTCTTGGCTAACACTTGTTAACATCCTTTTTAAAAGGCCCATTTATCCCACCATGTGCAGAAAAGTGGCCGTAAGACATCAATCATAATCCTTTTTAAAAGGGGTTTATGCAGACTTCCGGTCAAATTGCTTGTTTCAAATAACGTCGGCGTTCGGGAACTTCCGGTTTGTGTCTAGCTTCAAAATGGCGGCGTACATCGGCCATTAATAGTCGATTGATTGGCACTTTGAACTGGATTATTTAATATGTGGGTGATCGTTTTCACATTTTGACATCATTTGTGATATTTGTGAACCTAGCTATATCAGTCCTGAAAATTTGAAATGAAGGTGAACTGTTCCTTTGATGTAGCTCAATGGTTCAGTAAGTGTTGTCTCGCCCCATACAGATCTAAAAAACTGCGAATAAATGGAGACTAAAATCAAAATATACAATACAGCCTCTCTCAGTGACCACCTCACTTGAGCGACCACCCAACCAAAACTACACGTTAATTAAGTCCCATGGAATTTGTTACCATTTTATGGCAACAAGTTCCTCACTGGCGACCACTTCGCCACAAACTAACTGCGCCAGAGACTAAGGGGCCATTTTTAAGAGCAAACTAAATTTTTATGGTAAATCACTTAAATATTACTCACACTACTTAATTAATGCAGGTGTTGTCAAATTCTCAATACTTGTAAGATTTCTCTATCATTAATCAACTACCCAATTCTCTCTCTGCGTGTGGGGGGTGGCACTGGCTCAGAACATCAACACCTTTACATCCTTTAAAACCTGTGCCTCCATTAATCTATACATAATTAAATCAATGCATAGTTCAATTTAAGCATACAAAAAAAACGTGCACTTCCACACATCTATACAAACACAGACCTATATACGCCTGGGCTACACATCAGCCTATGAGGTCACCTAATGCGTTTTTCGTACGTGACAAATACGTCATTACTTCCTGTCGGGAATCTGGAGCCATTTAATGTTCCCATATACGTAACATTGGCGTATACTTTGTAATGCCATAAAACGAAGATCATAAATACTTCACTGTAGCTTGGCTTATATAATCTACATACTGTGTGCGTGCAACTGTATGATGTTGAATATATAACCCAATTGGACGTCTGTGCATTATAATGAATAATGGATCACGAGCAATGGGCTAACAAGATCTCAGCCTGTTCGTTCCTTCCTTGCCCTGGCTCCGACGGGATCCAGATCCTCACCATTATATCAGGACTTAAACAAATTCATACCAACGCCAATCAACAGAGAAAATTAAATTTATTTAATCGATATATAGAATTTGTTGTGATCGCAATTTATGTATGCACTTTATGCCAGTAATACTGACATATATATATATATATATATTACAGACCTTCTTTATCGACCCTAAATTAATAAACCAACGGTAGATACATGAATCTTGTAATCTATACATCTATCGTATTAATCTTTTATTGTGTTCGGTTAAAGCTTTTTTTAATTAATTGCATGCAACCTGAAGTCCGGATTTGTTTGTTTATTTATTTTTATTGTCAAATAATTAACTCCACATCATGTTATGTCGATTAGTATTATATTTTGGGACCTCTCCTTATTGATACTATCTTCTAGTGAGGTAATAATGATATTTCGTAGATGGACAAATGATATGGTTTTGGGTAGTTCGGTGATTAATCGTAAATGATCCTCTGTTCGGCTTAAATTCATGATCAACTGATATAATTTTTATCTGTTTACTTGGCTACCTGTTCGTTTATTTGTTTGTTTTTCTCTCTGTGTGCGTGTGTGTGTGCACGCGCGCGTGCGTGCGCGCCTATTCTGAGGCGGAAGTTTTGCGTATGTCGTCAGATTACAGGCGTTCTAACGAGGCAACATGGATGAGTGTGTGGATGAGTCAGCTCCAGAGTAATGTCCCACAAAGCCGGATGACAGCCAGATTCGAACCGCGACTTGAAACAATGCGCAAACCAACAGCGGCATGTCGTGTGCTAATTAGTACTAGTTGGTACGGCTAATTAGCATAACGGCGCCTGAAAGAGCATGCATTAAAGCTTTGTTTATTGTTATTGATTAATCTTAGGCAGTGCCATTAAGACATAATGTTTATGTGATTTGTTTTTCTAGACAGTCGCCTAAAGAACGAAAACTGAGAAATAGCAACACTGAATCTATTGCCAAAATTGATATGAAAAGAAATATTTTGGTCGAATTTGGTTGTCTAGCCTCTCAGATGGCCACAGCTGAGACATAAGGCCGAGGGATGGCTCCCTAAGGAAACAAATCCCACAAACACAGACAGGAGCCGTATTCGAACCCGGAACCTGTAAGTTTAAGGCGCAATGCTCAAACCGCTGCGCCATCGTAACGCTCATGACGAAGCGGTCACTGTTGTGAGGTGGTCCCTTTAGAGAGAGTCAACCCAGAAGATCATTATCTGACTTCGCACTAAGTTTTCACACATACACACACACGAACACACACACACATACAATGCTTTATAATTGATGGCAAATTTTACTTTGCCTTGAAACTTCTAGAATTCAAATCCGGTTCATATCTGTGTTTGCGGGTATTGTTTCATTATGAAGTCGCCCCTGGATCACATGTTCCAGTTGTTACCGCTCCAGAACCCCCTCATAGTTCATCCCTTAACGGATTCTGACTATAGTTAGTTGTCCACTTACGACCTACGACCGTTAATATTCAAAATAAAGTATCTCCAAAATTGTGATATCAGCGAAACGAATGTATTCTACAGCGCCATAATAATAATAATAATGTATATTTAATAAAGCGCCCTTACTAGCAGGAGTCATTCAAAGGCGCTGTACAAATAATATGTAATATAATAATATCCCAAATAATGTCTGCAAAAACCCTGTAATGATTTCAAAGATAATAATTATTTATCTGTGAAAGCGACCTTAAATAGGTGTGTTTTTAGAAGAGACTTAAAATTTCCAAGAGACGACGCATTTCTAATATTTGCCGGCAACTTATTCCACAAATTGGGGGCTGCAACACTAAACGCACAATCACCATTTTACATGAGCCGACACACTGATACTCGTAATAGTATCTGACTGGATGACCTGAGTTTTCGGGGTGACTTTCTAAGGGAAACCAGTTCACACAGGTATTCTGGCGCCATATCATTAATAGATTTAGAAGTTATTAACAGAATCTTAAAATGGACACGCTGTCTAACAGGTAGCCAATGTAGTTTTTGAAGAATTGGGGTGATATGATCATATTTTCTAGTATTTGTTACAATGCGTTCAATTATATTACCTGACAGACCAAACATGTATTTTAACCTAGAGAAAGGTACATTATGGTCAACTGTATCAAATGCAGCAGACAGGTCCAGAAGAACAAGTATTACTGGCTTACCTTGATCAATTGACATCATAATATCATTTTTCACTCGAACCAAGGCTGTTTCAGTGCTGTGACCACTTTTATAGGCAGACTCTAGTGATTCATTAAGGTTATTATTGATTAAATATTTGTTTAGATGGAAAGCAACTGCCTTTTCTATAACTTTAGATAAAAATGTAAGATTTGAAACAGGTCTGTAATTGTTTAGAATATTACAGTCCATAGTGTTTTTTTTATTAATGGTTTTACAAGGGCAGCTTTCATGGATCTTGGGAAAACATCCAGAGATAATGATTTATTAACTATATTTGTAATTGGGTTTATCAGAACATCCAGACAATCTTTCACAAGCCATGTAGGCATAGGGTCAACTGCACAGAAAGCATTAGATGACTTTTTCAGCAACTGTCTGATATCAGTCTCTGTAAAAGGCTCAAATGTATCCATCATGGATATGCAGGACTCTTCTACCAATGGCTTACCCTGTGATAAGGTGCTGGACTGGAACCCACTATGTATATTTAATATTTTTTGACAGAAGAAGTTATTAAAACAATGGGCCATATCTTTATCTGAGTTGATATTATTTGGGAGGACAGTTTGACTTTTATGTAATACTTTATTCACAACACTGAAAACAGTCCTTTGATTTCCCTTGGATGTTTTGATCTTTTTATTATAATATTCAGATTTAGCAGAGCCAAGGGTATTTTAACAAGAATTTTACTGACCTTGAACATTTCAAAATGAACACACAAACTGGTCCTGATCCACAGCCGCTCACAATACCTTCTGCGTCTCTTTGCAGCCTGTATGTTCTTATTATACCATGGAAGCATTGGTCTGCTTGGCATTTCCTTTGTCCTTAAAGGTGCATGTTGATCTACAATGATTCTCAATGTATTATCATAGAGATCCACCAGATGATCCACATCATCCGGTGGATCCAATACCAGAGAAGAGACTCGCAGATCAGCAAGAAAAGCCTCCTTGTCAATTGACTTATATCTTCTATATGAAATAGCTTTAGCTGAAACAGATTATTTCTGTAAAGATACATTAATGTCAACAAGGAAATGGTCAGACAGCATGCAAGACACAGACACACCTTTAATCAAATTGTCATCATCACGTGAGATGACAAGATCTAAGATGTGACCATGTCTGTGTGTTCTTTCTTGGACATGCTGCCTGAGATTGGCAGATCTAAGAATGTCAGCCAGTTGTTTGGTATCTGCATTCCTCTGGCAATCCCAATGTATATTGAAATCACCTAAGATCAACAGATGACCACTGTTGGTAGCAAGAGAGTCAACAAATCCCCAAAATTCCTTGAAGAAATCTGCTGCTTTCAGGCCATTTTTCTTAGTGGGGTGTAATCGGTAGATAATAGCTACCCGAACACTTATCCTCCCATCTCGTGTGAACTCTTGTAAATGTACTGATGAGGGAGGAAATCATTGACCTAAATATAAAACTAGACCGAGCAGTCAGTAGCGTTTGAATTGGCCGCCATGACCAAACAGCTCTGACTTCCGGTAAGGGAAAAAGCAACGTTGAAGCGGCTGCGCTTCGAGTTTTGAATCTGCGAATATGGACATTTATTATGTGTGCATTATAATTTTGTGTGTCCAGACAATCTGTATTATTCCTCTCCTATTATGTGCCATGAAATATGTAAAAATTGTTTTATTAAAGTCCGTAGATCTAGTTTAATTAGGATCAAACGCCAGAGATAGGCCGGGGGTTGTCGTACAGGCTAAATAGAATAACAGTTAAGCTTAATTTCCCGCCACAAAAAAAAGCTTTAACAGCTATTTTAAATGTGTTAAATGGAGGAAATCGATAATCGGGCAAATGGCTTAATCGGGCAGTGAAGAATTTACAGCTAACAGCACTGTACAACGTTTCTCTTTTCGTTTCTTAATTTAGGTTGATGGTAAGTATTCAAACTAACTAAGGCTTATTGCCACTACAGTACTGTTTTGTTATTTAAATACAATTTTGGCTAAATTATTTAGGAAACTGTTGACAAAAATGTTGAAAATTTAATAATTGTTTAGAAATATTTTACTCTTTCTTTTCAATCTATACGCCAATTATATTTTATGTTCTGCAAATAATAAATCAATTGTACTGTTGTATAAAACAAAACGATGTGCATAGAGATAAGGCACCATAAAAAATATCCTATTTCCCACCGCGGACCGACCCAAATTTGAGGCCCGACCCAAGATATTTTTTAAATTTTCTATTCGCGAGATTTTTCCGGTTTTCTGTTTCCATTTTTGCTCCCGGTCCAGTCATCTGAAAGAAAACTAGACCGTGCACGCCCGCCGATTTGATGGCAAACAAGTTCCAACTTCCGGTCGGGGAAAAAGCAATGCAGGCTTCTAAAATCAAGTTTATAATCATGGTGAATTTTTGTTGCGTCGTTGGTTGCATAAGCCGTGGAAGTAATACAAAAGGATTGTCTTTTCATCGGTAAGGAACACATTTTAAATAGCTATTAAAGCATTTTGTTGAGGGAAATTGAGCTTAACTTTTATTATATTTAGCCTAATCGACATCCCCCGCCCAGCAGACCCACTACGTGTTATCACGTGAATTATGCGTAACTCATACAAGTAGAAATTACGTATATTTTGGTGAACTATGTTAGTTGAATCTACGTATTTTTTTCTACCCGAAATCTACTTCTAAATTTACATGTGAAAACTACGTAGAAATTTCTACGTAGAAATTACGTACTGATTTGCACGTAAAATTCAGGTGGTAATATTTTCATTGAATCCACCTCATACTATCAATGTTAACATGAAACTTAAGACAGACCAAGTCTAATCTACATACCATAATGCAGGCATAGCACCTGTCTAAATTGAAAGGATGGAGAATTTAACTACAATTAATACAGCTATACAAGATATAAACACATATCAGTTGTATACAAATATACTCAAAATATTGGCCAGATAAGTTTTAGTTTTTCACATTATATCTACAAAATAACATTTTTTGGGGAAACCTTTAACATCAGTAGCACCAGCAATTAACAAGATAAATTTTAGATGTCACACTAAATGTACATCTTATTATACATCCAAAACAAATGAAAACAAGAACTCTCTTGATATAGCTCCGTTTCCCTGTAATCTAAGTATTCTATGACCTTTGATAGAGGTAAATTAAATACCTGGGTCCCAATTTAATTTAATTGCACATTCTAGCTAACTGCTGGTACCATTACCCAAGGTTTAACACAAAATCTTCTTTGATAAACAGCGAGTACAAAGTGACACCAATCAAGCCAAATATGTTGAAAAAATCAAAATCTAGAACCGTGAATTCAAACTCTGGACGTTTCTTCAGGGGACTGAATCCAGAGTGGTGACTTTTCTTGCTGAGACATGTGTAATGTCTCACCAGTCCCTAAGCCGCCAAGCAAAATCAAAATGCGAATCACCTACAGCCGTGAAGTTTGGGAGTTGAACACCCAAGTTATATCACGGCAGTAGTGAGAATGTTTAGCTTAATTATCTAACCAGCCCTATTTATAGCTATTTTTCAATTGCTGTATCTTTCTTCAAAGCAATACTATATAAACTATATAACCCAATTGTCACTCTCTTCTAAGATCAGTTTTTACAACGGGCAGGTGTCATGAAGCGACTACTATTAAAACTGTGCACCATCTTTTTTTCGACTCCTCCTGTTCCACAGATGACCCTGAATAGATATGATAATTAACGTGTAAATTAAGACTACCTTATTTGAACAACAATGGATTGAAATGAAGGGTTTATTATTTACTGTGTACTGGCAACATGCAGGAATTCAAGCATTCTACTCAGATACGGGTATTTATAATTTAACAGAACTTTTGTTCTTATATACAAATACATAATTACTCACCTTGGTAGGTGTTATGGTATCCTATCTTCCTCTTACGGGGTTGTTGTTCTTTCTCATAAGTGATCAGAGGATGTTTCTACAGTTGTTGTTTCATTATGAGATGTATACACTCTTTCTCTCTAGTCTATAATGATAATCATGACATTTGAATCAATACTCATAAATGTAATTAATAACCAAGTGTAGTTTGATTATATTAGCCTGTAACGATTACAAAAAGGATGACTAGATAATGGCAAGGAACATTTGTTTTTTCACAGATCTAGATCTAGACTACAAGGAGTAGCTTTTATATGTGTTTTGTCCGTGGCTTAGGAGGTTTATTCAGGGATTTTGTCCGGATTCGCATATATATATATATATATATATATATATATACATACCTTCACTTAATTATCACTTTAATATAGTTTAATATACCTACCGATTATCATTGATTTGTCAGAGGTTCGATGAAACAGCCAAATTAAAAACATCAACAAACATGGGGAAAATGTCGACACTTCCTAGCTTCGATGCATCATGGGAAATATTTTGTATTTGCACCAAAGAGTGTAATATATATTGCACTGTTTGTTTGCACTACCATGATGATAATCATAACGCGAAGGTGTTAAGTGCACATGTAGTATTTACATAAAATGTACGTGTTGAAAATTACCAGTGATAAACACATTGACACGTCGCTATCGACACGTAAAAAACACGTTGCGATACGTAACAAGCCGTCTCTGGGTAGATCTCAACTAGACTAGATCTACGGACTAGCATAAAACGATATTTACATATTTGATATTTGATGGCATATATTATATTAAATAGGACAGGAATAATAGAGTAATCTACACACAAAATTATACTGCACATATCACAATAAATGTCCGTATTCATAGGTTCAAAACTCGAGCCGCTTCAACGTCGTTTGTTGTCCTTACCGGAAGTCAGCGCTGTTTGGTCATGGCGGCCCAATCGAACACCACCGAGTGCTCGGTCCAGTTTTTTGCACTAAATTTATATTTCATGGTTTGATCGCCAGGCGGCAGCAATGCAGTAATGTTGCACGCGTGTTCTTTTAGATGTTCATGCATGTCAAACATGGCATTCGTAATACTTCAAATCAAGAGCAAAAACTCCATCATCAAATCCCGGAAAGAGTTGATGGTGGATGGGAAACATACAATGAATACTCTGTATCATTTATATGCCACTGGTAACTTGGACACAGGTTTGTTTTCGTGTTTTGTTGTCCCATGTTGAACGAATTGTTTACACCTACATGTGTATATATGATGTTGTGTGGCGTGCCGATGGCATGGCAATGAATCTCTGTCAGTCAGTTGGCATCGAATGTTTCAATAATGTATTAACAAATTAAGTTGCCAAATCAACATAACTTGTAAAACTGTAAATATATATAAAATACAAAGATGCATAAGGTCTTGCCTTGAATACTACACAATAATCCGAGTCAATATAACATTTACTGTACTCACGCGAATAAGGGCCCCGGCGGCTATTGTTTTCGATGACTGTTTTCCCCACAGCAGCTATTCAAGCATGCCCTTATTCAAGCAGAGACATGTTGGTGTCTGATATAAACAATTATCGTACTGAAAATAGTGTTCATCCATCCAAAAACATGTCGACGAAATGTACGAAATTAGTTTTTTTATTAAAAGATAATAATCCCCCAATCAGTATGTTAATCACTCTGTGATTGGGCTAATCTCGTCACAGTAACAGTGTGTGACAGGCCCATCATCCAATCGAGCAGGCAACACCACACCACACCGTCAATAGGAAGTATCAGTGGTCTGAAGCTAATTACACCCAGACATCATCTGATGTTATGTAACTAATGGCTTCGTCTGACCCTTTAATCTGCTTATAATTGACATGTTGATCCCCTAACATGCATGCTTGTTTAGGTGTTCATTTTTCTTCCAGACAAAAGACATTGAGTTAGAACGATCTTGGCAGAGATGAGATAAGTTTTAGCTTGTTTTTGACCATCCGGATACGTATATCGCTGATACAGTTTTCAACCTGAGTGAGTATTGATGTTCTTCTTGATTACATGGACTTCAGCCGCCATGTAAGCACAGTTCGACCAATGCCTAACCGCATCATCACACGTGAAAGCAGTAGATTGTGGTCGACGGTGTCAAATGCAGCGGATAAATCTAAAATAATCAAGATGACAGCCTTCTTTTCATCAATCATCAGACGGATAGCTTTCTGTACCTATTTCTGTACTACTGAATTGTACGCCAATTGTAGGGGCCCGTGTAGTTTATTAACGGTCATATGTTTGGTGATTCGCCACACATCAAGTTGGATAGAAATTGAAGATTTGAGATTGGCCTGTAGTTTTTAAGGACCTCTGAATCAAAGCTAAGTTTTTTAGAACAGGTTTTACAAGGGTTTTTTCATATCAGTGGGAAAGGGTACTGAGGAGAGTGATTCATTGACTATCTTGGTGATAGTAGGGAGCTTTGATCAGCCTGGTTAGCACAGGATCCAGAAAACATGTAGCATCTGAGGATTTGATTATTAACTTCAGAATCTTATCCTCAATAGCAGGAGAGAAGCTGTTAAAACTCTCTGTGTGAATCATAGTGATATCATCCAACTGAATGTGTTTTGTGTTCTGTTGAAAAGGTTTTGGAAATAAAATATTTGCTGAAGCGATCAGCTAATTCCTGTATAATGTTGTGAGCTGGTAGTGATTGAACTGCCTTACGATGTATGAGCTCATCAACAGTTTTAGACAGGGTGGAGTGGTTTCCAGCACAGCTGATTATTTTATTATTGAAGTATTTAGCCTTTTCAGAGTTCATCAAATCATAGAGGAGTCGCTTCTGTGCTTGGAACATCTGGCGATGTACAGTTTGAAGAGTCCATCTCCAGAGCCTTTCAAGTTTCCGACGCTCTTACTTTGCGTCCTCAATCTCATCTGAGAACCAAGGGATCATTTGCAGAACAGGGAATGTCTTGCTTTTGAGTGGGGTATGTTTGTCCAGGAGAGTCCTCAGAGTTGAATTGTACTGACACACCATGGCATCGAGTTCCTTATTGCAGAGGGTCTTAAGATTGCACTCTCTCGGATGTCATCAGCTAGGCAGCTTTGATCAATTACTCTGATTTTTCTGAAGGATATTGTTCAGGTCGGTCGTGGTGGTTTAGATATATTCAGATGAATGGGTATGGCCATATGATTAGATATCATAGTATGTACAGATGTCATCATCTTGGTGAGTAACAGCGAGGTCTATGATATGACCATCCCTGTGGCTAAGTTCTGACACATGTTGGACCATGGTGTCCTGTTTCAGGAATTTCCCGGGGAGAGGTTGAACTACTTTTGACTTAAGCGTTAGAAGTTGGCTTGGTGTTAGTGGTTCTGCTGAATCTGGAGTTGTCAGGCCTGCAGGGATCATAATGGGTTAGCATCACTGTGTACCTTTTGGGCACAGGAGTTTGACAAAAGTGTGCCCTTTTAAATTTGTTTGCCCTTTGGCTTGCTTCTTTTGGGGAGAAACAGCAATATAGAAATGTCATTTTACGGTCATTGTTGCTGCTTGTTTATCATGCTCATTGATCTGAAAGAAAACTAGACCGAGCAATCAGTGATGTTTGAATGGGCTGCCATGACCAAACAGCGCTGACTTCCGGAAGAGGCAAAAAGCAACGTTGAAGCGGCTGCGCTTCGAGTTTTGAACTTATGAATACCAACAATTATTGTGATGTGTCCATTGTAATTTTGTGTGTGCAGAGAAACTGTATTATTCCTGTCCAGATGCCATGAAATATGTAAATGTCGTTATATGTAAGTCCGTAGATAGCATTTAGATCAAACGCCAGAGACAGAAGGGGGGTTGTCGAATAGGCTAAATATAATAATAGTTAAGCTTAATTTCCCGCCAAAATTTTACGCTTTAACAGTTATTTTAAATGGGTTCCTTATACTTGCCGATGAAAAGATATTCATTTTGTATTACTTTTACTCCCACCGCCAATGCTTACGCAAACGAATCCCATGCATTGTCATATAAATACTCCCGCTTTTACCGGCACACACTGACAGTGAAATGATTATGATAACCTGTGAATTGATTGACAAGATGCCAAGGTCATTAGGTGGCGATTATGATGGTGTTGATAGTACGATCAGAGATATATTAAAAAAGTGATAGCTGGAGTTAGCAAATGATCAAAAGCCACGTGTAATTAACCACCCACAAGGCAAAACGTCGAATATGCTCCATTCTTATGCCACCCCACCACAACGCAAACTTTCAACCAGATCCCAAAGTTGGAATAAAAATAAGATTAGACTGTACATTATATATATATATATATATATATATATATATATATATACCATCACATAATTGGTACAGTATGTGTTTATCCAGCTAACAATCCATCTCCAGTTTGAACAGTTCAAAAGGAACCTGTTATAATAGCAACAGGCAGTTAATGTCTGGGACTCTACAGAGAGGTGCTGTGTTAGTATAGCTGTTAATTAGTAAGTAGTTTGACTGCTTATATATATTTACCTTTCCTCCTAATCATCGTGTTCAAGTGCTATCAAGCAACACATATATTGTTATATAAGATATGAGAAAAACTAAGTCAGTCTGTGAGCTCCGGTGGTACCCGGCACTTGCTGTCAAGGGTCACAGGTTCAATCCCAGCAAGAGGTCGAAACTTTTCCAGAGATTAATTTCTCGGCTCGCAACATCGTGGGTGGTTGACCACGTTAAATGGCGCTGCCGTCTCCAGTGAATTGATTAAAAAATAAATGGGGACGATAAAGATCCCGTGAGGGTGTAAAACAATCTGGCAGTAACCACCCTCGGGGTATTTCGGCTCTATCTTTCCATACAGCTCCCCTCTATTCTAACTGATTGAAGGTACTCTTATGTTTTGAATAGACTTGATTTTATATCAACTATTGCTACTGATAACCATGACTGCTGCCTAACTTGCGGCTAGCTAATTAAATAGTCATTATAGGATGTTACAGGATTTTAATATAAAAATGTGAATAAGTTACATTGGAAAAATTGAGTTTGTTTTTCAATAAATTATCTTAATTACAGGAATCTTGTATGTTTCGGGTTCGGACTCCATTCTTGTGGGTTGATTACGGGTTATCGTCTTGTGGGTTGGGTTGGGCACGGGTTCAATATATTTTTAGCATGGGTTCGGATTGGGTTTGGGTTGTGTGTGGGTTCAGTAGTTACGAGTTGGGTCGGGTATGGGTTCAGCTTTCCAACCCGTGCAGGGCTTTACTCGATATGTTAATGGCCTTCTATTTACAATAGCCTCGATTTCAACCATGAGATTATGTAATAGTTCATCATCCAGTTGAGGTCCGTGTTACTCGAGTAGGGATGAGAAAACTGTACTGGCTGACCGAACCATCCTCTCCCAGACGCCACACATGTGGCCACCATGAGGTACATTCATTTCAAACCGTATCCAATCGCCATCGTGCATGAACAAAACAAAGTGCAAAATTGGATTATAAGAAATAGATTACATTGGTCATATTATCACAAATGAAGGCTTGAAAACATCGCCGACAAAGATTGCTGCCAAACATGTCAGAAATATCAGCGAAATATTAGCCAATGATGTGGAATGGCATTGGGACAAACCACAGCAGAAAAGCTTTGAACCACTGAACAATGCAGTCACTAGTTCACCGGTGTTAAGTTACTGTGACCCAGAAGAACAAATCAGAATTTCTGTGGACGCTAGTTCCATGGGCCTATTGCCTATGCATCTAAGGCATTAACACAAATGGAAAAGAAATATGCCCAAATTAAGAAGGAAATGTTAGCAATAGTATTTGGATTTCAGATTTCTGATATACGGAGATCACAATGTCTTCGTAGAATTCGACCACAAGCCGTTAGAAATGATATGGAAAAAAACACTACACACAGCACTTATGCGATTGCAGAAAATTATAAGTTACAACTATACAACTTGCAAATCGTGTACGTGCCAGGCAAGGCATCGCATATCGCAGATGCACTAAGTCGTGCATACGTAACAGAAACTGGAGATCCACTACTCGATGAAGATCTGTCAGTGAACATGATTGACATAAGTCCAATTTCATCGCAAAAAAATGATATAATTCGACAGGAAATGTCAAAAGATCCAACGTTGCAAACGTTAATGGATGTCGTAAGGAATGGTGGATACTGGAACATACGCGACGAAACACCTGGGTATGATGGAATATTATATCGTGGTGAACGTATCATCGTTCCCGCCACTTAAGAGCTAGGTTGTTTTAGCCAGGCATGGGATTAGCTATAGAAATATCCAATTGTGCGACTTGCCAAGAAGCACGAAATAAACAACCAGAAGAACCGCTGTTACCCCATGATAGACCAGATTTGTTCAAGTAGTACGGACATGACTATCTGTTGATGATGGATTATTATAGTAACTATAGAGAAACAGCAAAGCTCGAAAACACACCGAGTAAAACAGTGATTGCACATGTAAAATCTAACATGGCTCGCTACAGCATAGTAAATGTCCTTATATCTGACAATGGACCACAGTTCACAAGCCAGAAGTTCAAGGAATTCGCTAGGCAATACGAGTTCGAACATAAAACAACGAGTCCCACATATGTCCAGAGTAACGGATTAGCAGAGCGAGCCGTACAAACTATGAAAAGTATTTTGACAAAAGCAAAAAAGGATAACAAAGACTCTTATTTTGGCGATATTAGACCACCTCAACACACCGCCAATCAATGATATTGGTTCACCAGCACAAATAGTGATGGGCAGACGTACAAAAGCACGTCTTCCCACGTCAGCTAGTCTCAGAAATCCTATGAATATCGATCCGGAGAAAGTAAACCAACGCAGAGAACGGACAAATAACAACAGTCAAAGATACTACGATCATGGGAAAAGAACATTAAGATCATTAAACCCTGGTGACAGTCGCAGGATCCAAACAAAAGAGGGCTGGAAAACAGCGAAAATAGTTCGTGTGTCGGCAGAACCACGATCACATATGTGGCAGAGACAGAGACAGGACAATATAGAAGGAATCGAAACTCTGTGCTAAAAACTAGAGAGAACATAGTATTACCTCAAATTGAAGAGCCACAGCCAGAAAACGAACCAAAGCCTACACCATCAACGGGACGTGTAACACCAACGATACAATCCCCATTACCAAAACCGACAGAGGCACAAGGGTATTGCACCATCAGGGAGGAGAACGTTAAAAATGCCAGCAAAAGATTTTGATATGTCAAAATAAGAAGAATAAGAACAATATAGATATGGACATTATCAGATATTAATTCATAGCATTTGATATATTCTGCATTTTTCATATTTTCTGATATTATGATTGTCATTATGATATATGATTCCCACGAAGATGAAATTAGGCGTAATACATGATTTGTATGACATGGTCTGAATAGTTAGTATGAACCATATTTACATAATACTATAACCGTGTTCATAAGTCTGATTAAGGGTAGACTAGAAATATTAGATGCCGAACTAGATTTATACGGGATGACACCGAAGTTATATAATAATAATAATAATAATAGACTGTGTGCTGCAGTCGCAGTAGTAACTGTGACATCCAGCGGCCTCAATCAGTCCTTCACGTTGGTCCTCAGTCAATGTGGCTTGTCGTGGGCACGTTGTCGTAGGCATTGGAGTTGTCTCGCTGTGCGGAGAGGTCCGAGTCATGCCTGCTTGAGGTCGGCACGTATTGTTCCCAGCAAGTTTGCGCAGTGCCTTCTTAGTTGGGGTTTGTAGGCTTGCGAGCCAATAACGGCGAAGTATAATGCCCTCTGAGCGTCTAATGCACGGCGGAGCAGCCTAACTGGTGGGCCAGGAACGGAGACCCGAAGGGGCACAAGGACAAGAGCCTAACCGAAGTAATGCTTAAGACGAAGAACACCGAACATAATCAACGTCTATACTCTGCCAAACTGAGATGTGAATCCTGAATACGAACTATGGTTTGAGGTGTGCGAAATCGTTCCGTGGAAGGTAACGGGAAGACGTTCATTATGCGAGAGATGCACACCTATAGGGTGTCGGATAGGAAGGATAGTGACCTCACTCGAACTGCCGCAAATAAACATGGTGATTAAAGACAAATAGAAAAGATATAAGAACATATTCATCGCCTGTTTCGTACTTCACGTGTGGGCGATGATAACATTCACCATGTACACTGGCGTGGGCCGAATCCATCCTTTACTTCCGACTAATCGACAGAATCACAGCAATCAGATCTGGGAAGTCGTCGATCTGGTGCATGTGTTATAAGACAGTGTTGCTGCGAACGTTGACTCGGCGAAAGCCTGAAGAATCACTTCTTGGTTGTCTTGCACCAGTTCGACTTGAACAGCTCGATGGTCTTCCTCTTCTCAGCCAGCGTGCCGCTGATATTCGTCTTTTGCACAGTAGACTCCTCGTCGCTGCCTATATTCCGGATGCTGGCGGCTATCAACGACTGGAGCTTCGTGATATTCTACATCCGAGCATTGAAGGATGTCGGCATATTTACGGAATGATCCTCCGCGAACTGACTGACATCACCGTTCTGATCATGGCGCCGTCATAACCTGTGTCACGGGCTTCGACGGGCGAAGGGCCAAAGTAAGCAGCCTCCAGGAGACACACTACAGCCTGATCAAGCTGACCGTCTGGCTGCAGGAGTTCGACATACTGGACGAGTCATAACGCGGTGGCTGACGAGATCTTATTGCTTAATGTATTCATTTGTGGCAGATCTGTCATTACTAATAATTTATGTACTACATGTAATATAGTTAACTACATCCTTTGCCGTTTATTTTTACTCCAGGATGTAGTTGTAGTTTAGTTAGCGTTGTTGTAGGTTAATGTAGATACACGTGCATAAGTCTTTCACGTGGGAGTTTTCTTTGGTACGAGATCCCTGCAGTTTATCCTATCAGTGATGAGGATATTTTCCCGCCTTAATCTCTGGGCCAAATGCTGCGAGATACTATCTGGTATCAGGATCCACCCCTCATCCAGTCATGCACATCCTTGGCTTCCCGGTTAAGATTCATTCGGAGCCGCAACATTGACCAGTGAAGAACTTGTTTATAAGCGCGTTCTGGTCATATATAAGATAATTAGATCTACCAGCTTTTAACACCTACTTCTAGAGTAGGTATCATTCAATTTTATATATTATATCTTGAAATGTATGTGGTGTTAGTTATATGGTTCCGTCTCGTGGATATTGTATATATTTGGTTTAAGCATTAGTCCTTAATTTATTAAACATAGGCATAGGTGCACATATTCATAACTTGGCTAGTTATAGTTAATTTATATGCTTTGACTGTGGCATATGTTGGTGAATGTGTATACTCTTTCGCACCTAACACCCCAGACGCATTGGATACCATTAAAATGATAAATTCTGACAGCTCAGTGACTAAAACACTGCTCTGCAAATCTCTAACAGCGGGATTGAATAACATCGTTTATCCACCGTTTGATTTATCCGCAGCTTTCAACGTAATCGATCACCCAATTCTACTGAAGCGTTTAGAATGTTCCTTTGGAATCAAGGAAAAAGCTTGAACATGGGTAAAGTCGTACCTCGCCGACAGACTGTGTTTCAGTGGCCAATAAAACATCGCCAGATATAGGTCTTCTTTTTGGTGTACCACAGGGATCCGTTTTAGGACCAAAGAATTACTGTATGTATACCAAAACCAGTTGGTGAAATTATTAAACGGTATAATATTAAATATCATTGTTATGCCGATGATACACAAGTGTACATCATGTGTTAATGGGGCGATATTTAATCTTCAATTGAAGCTTGTATTGCAGACTTGGACGAACAGCAATATGCTGAAATTGAATAATGACAAGAGAGAATTCATTGTTTTCTCATCCAAGCAACACGTAAAGAAAACTTAGAATCTTCGCCCCAAGGTAGGATTCAGTTATATAAATTCTTCCATTTCTATGGTTATATTTGATAATACTCTAGGAATGGAGAAGCAGGTGAATTATATATGTAAGTCCTGTTATTATCAAATAAGAAATATAGGACTTATAAGTACATAAATGATGAGACATGCAAGACTTTAGTCCAAGACTTATTATTCTTTCTCGAGTGGGCTATAGCAATGTATTGTTATATAATATCCTCCTCTCTCTGACAAACCGCCTACAGCGAGTGCAGAACTGTGCAGCACGACGCCTGGTGACATGCACTCGCAAAATGGAACATATAACACCAGTTTTGTTCCAGCTGCATTGACTTCCTGTACGTTTCAGATCACTGTAAAAGATCCCGTTTCTTACATTCAAAGTACTGAATGGAACAGCACCAGTATATCTAAACGATCTGATCGAAAAATATATACCAGTAAAAATGCTCCGATCCGAGTCCTATTCACTTTTGGGGGTACCAGAAAACCACACAGCAATGTACGGAGAGAGATCCTTCCGAGCATCACCTCCCAGGCTGTGGAACGAGTTGCCAAACCACATTAAACTCGCAGCAAGTAGACATATTTTGTTAGGTTCTTAAAACCCATTTATTAAAATTGACGTATTTATAATATTAAACCAGTTTTTATGTATGAAATGTATTTGATCTATACGAGCTCAGAACACGTTTTAATTCTGTTTTAAATGTTCAGCGCTTTAGGGCAATTTCGGTTGAATAAGGCGCTATATAAAATACTATTATTATAATATTATTATTACTGTTACCAAAGTCAGATGTTTCCCCAGAGTGGACGTTCGGAAATATGTTTCCACAGACCAACTTACAGCAATATCATATTGGGATAAATTGATGGAATATACGCCTTCTTGTTATTTACATGACATCGGTACGTCGGCTTATTGTTGTTCAATACAATCGGAATCACCTTCACCTTGTAATGTTTATTCTGGCTCAAATTGATATGGCTGAATGTCGGTGGTGTAAATTTAGTGAGATTACTACATTTTATTCTGGAATTATTCTTGGCTAACAATTTGTTAACATCCTTTTTAAAAGGCACATTTAGCTCACCATGTGCAGAAAAGTGGCCGTAAAACATCAATTAGCATCCTTTTTAAATTTAGTATACATACTTCCGGTTAAATTGCTCGTTTCAGGTTACGTCGGCGTTCAGGAACTTCCGGTGTGTGTCTAGCTTCAAAATGGCTGCGTGCACAGGCTATTAATAGCCGTTGATTGGCACTTTGAACTGGATTATTTAATATGTGGAATGTCGTTTTCACATTTTGACATCATTTATGATATTTGTGAACCTAGCTATCTATATCAGTCCTGAAAATTTGAAATGAAGGTGAACTGTTCCTTTAAATCAAGAAATCGCCGTGTCTTAAACGGTAATGTCACAAACCTCTCGGTCTCGAAGGTTCATAACCCGGCCTGGGTATACTTGAAATATGAAATCGCCTTTTAATCCCCTCATTCCCTACAACTGTCGCTCGGTCTATATAACCAACCACAGATGATCGAGCACATCTACATGTCAGTTTTGTCCCTTTATAATAATAATAATAATAGCCAAAAAAATAATATTATGAGACGCCGGTGGCCTGTAATTTACTGCTTCACCACTGGGACTAATTCTAGTTAAATTTACAATATATGGCATATTCAAAAGAATTTGTACAACTAATAGTAATCTTTATCTTTCTTTTATCAGGATTTCCTTTGGTTAACTAAATGTTCATATTATTTATACATAACTGACTTTTGTTTTCCTCGTCGTTACCCGACCAATGTCAAGAAAAAAAACACCCCGGTTCCAGACAGCAAATAGGTTCACAGCATATTCGGGCTCCTTATAAACCGGGATAGCATCAATTAAAACCTTGTTTTCATCTCGCCAGATTTCGATCAACCATATCAATAAAAGATTTTGGTAACTGAACAGGAATATGACACATCTTTACAAACGTATTCACCGACTCGGCCCTACTTGTCGAGGCAACTTCATGGCACAGCTGCACAATATCATACTTACAAAAACTTTAAATAACCTTTAAATCGTGCAATATTATTTCCTGGATAGCCCCTAAATGACAGCTATATTCTGCATATAAACCTCAATAGAATGTAATGTGTGCATGGAAATAAAAGACCGTACACAGTACAAGCAGGGTGACTCGGTAAGTCATTACCCAAGCGCTTACTTCCAAATGTCAACAACAGATGGTAGCACGGGTAAATGAAAAGGAGTAAGGACTCCCCGATTAGTAATAAATTGAGCTACCTATAGAGCACGCACACTGTATCATCCAATTCGTTTTCAGGCTAATTTAAAATTGACCCGTTTATAACTGAATGCAATCGACCAAGAAAGCTATCCCACAAATGCCGTCTACACTGTAGCAACTCGTAAACAACACTTAACAGAGGCTAGAAATAACACCAACACACTTCCCCATGAAAACCAAGTTACTGAAATGATCCTTTGGTTATGATAGTATTAGATACATTATACAGAAAAGTTTATGTGTACAAAACCAAAGAATTAGGCAAAATAACTGGGTCAATAAATAAGTCGATAAATAACTGTTTTACAAAATTTACCTATGTAATTCATAATCATATTTAGTGAACGTATTTTCCAGGTAAAATGATTCCTGTATTCAAACATAAAAATGTCTAGGTTTAATTTTTCTAAATTCCAAACTACAAAAGAAATAGGCAGAAAGGAAAAAACTTTCAACTGGCTCCAGTCATTCCTTGTGTAAGCAGAAAAGAAACGCAACTGATCGCTATTGACAAAATGTGTATGCTTTATTTTCTTTATTCAAAGACTGCTTTGCCATATCGCACTTTATCCACTGCTAGGTTTAATACCAATGACGACCGGAAGAGTTAAAAAGGTTTCAATCAAAGACACAAAACCAATCCATTACAACAGATTCAAATACATCTGACCATCTAGAAATTTGAACGAACAACAATGAATCAATCTAGCTGCTAATTGAAATAGCTGTGGAGTAATAATAAATAGCATAAAAGCCGTAGTGACGGCCTGCTCGGGTTTAGATTCTCGATAACGAGCTTTTTTCACAGGATCCATACCGCTGCCAGAAACTGTACAGAAATGCGCTGGCAGGGGACGACCAATAATAACCACAGAAACTACAACAATACATCCATACACCGATCCATGGCATGCTGCATGGCACCATACCAAAGACAGCTGGTTCCCGGATAACACAAAACGTTCAATTTATGGTCAATCAATTAACGATGAGAATTATGAAGTACACATCACCGATTAAACTTCCATCGACTGCATGCCGAGACGAAACACACAGAAATGGAGACGCAAGCAGATGAGACAATCGGAGGATGTGCATGATTGACTACGGTGAAGTTGGCTGAACACTGTGCGACTTCGGCTTAAGAGTGACTGACCATAAAATGAAAAGTTTTTTCTTATCACGTGACAAAGACCTGCTGCAATGCCAGTCAAATAAAGCATCTGATCACATCGGGCATTTAACGCATTTTGTACGTCAAAGTTTCAACCATCTCGGACAGCTCACCACGGAAGTCCACGTCCAGCTTGAAATCAAGGTCTCGCTGAAAGCGAAAGAACACATCCGATTATACACTAACCAGTACGCAAACGATCAGCCACACTGAACAAATCGTCTCAAAACGTGGAATTTCTATACTAGTTAAATCATCTTTTTTAGCACACACATTACGGATCGCCAGAGAAAACTAAAATCTCCCTTTCTCACATTGTTTCTTAGATTGGGCCTGATCTGTAACACGCCAGCAACCTCCTCTCCCTTCTTGACAGTCAGAAACTCGTCAAAGTAAAACACAGTCTGCTTCCAGTGTGTATATCTCGCCGCCGGTTCTGAATCGGAATGCACATGGAATTTTGAAGACAAACACATTAATAGCTTATTGATGCTAAGTGCTGTGCATTTAGCAGAGTGGTGCTGCCACCTTTGGATCCAGATCTTCCCGGCTGACATGCTGTTGAAGACGAGTGTTTGAGCGTCAAGCAGGGGAGAACCAATCACACTTCCATCTAACAACACCCACAGTAGTATGTGTCCCCAACCTGAATCATGCAACCCTCCAGCTATTTTACAGAAGAGCAGATCTTTAGCAAGTTATATTAACCAATCATTTGCGTCATAGCAGACAAAGAGCAATGTTCGTAAGACAGCCAGAGAGTTGATGCCGGACAGAGGGAAACAGTCCAACTTACATTGTTACGTTTATTTGGCCTGACAGATAAAGTACCATAGATTTCCTCCCCTGTCTTAACTGTCAGATACTCATCAAAATATAAAACAGTTTGTTTCCAGTGTGTGTATTCGGCATCAGGACCTGTAAAAAACCATCTGGTAAATGACGCTAAAGCAAGAATTGTAGTCAATAATGAGAATTCCACATCTGAGATTTGATTGTAATGATGGACCATAATCATACTGCACTGCCCTGAACCAAATCATATAAGCTGTTATAAAGAACATGGAATCAAAACTGTGAAGAGCTCACAAACGTCTACAAAAACCATGACAGCAGCATCCACCAAAATACTTATCTATGGACTAACTTATCTATGGATATATAAATCTATCAGAACCCATTCACATCATCCTGAATAGGACAACACACACATGCCAATTCTTATCTATGAAGTGGAAAGAGTGGTGTACAAGGTATTAGGATGTTCTTGGTTCAAATCCACCTGCTGGCTACTGGTCTTTCAGATGCCTAACACGTAAATTGGGTTTAAACAGGGTTCGGCATGAACATGGCGATATATATAAAATATATTTACATAAAAGTCAATAAGGTAGAAATCCTAAATTGAACACGTGAATAACATTTCATTTAAGAAAGCCAGTATTGTTTATTCAAACAATCTTGTAAATTTTAGTGAATGATGTACAACTTCACACAGGCCATAATCTCCTAATGTATATGCAGTACCAACTATATATATCGGAGCCTGTCTGTTAAAATAATATCAAACCTATCAATTTCTTGTGAAATAATCAACCTACATCACAAAGTAAAGCATCCTTTCCATACTGTCTGCCAAGCCATGCATGTAGAATTAATTGAACTTGACATTCACAGAACCCTTTCAAGTCACCCTGCCCTTCCAAAAGGAATTCAATGCATTACAGAGAAACGCCTCCAGTACTTACCAGTTGAGAAACCAGTTCGTTTGTGACATTTTGTGAACTCTATGTTAAAATAAGTAACTAGAGCCTGAATGTAATCATTTCTCCGGCACTGTAGGTGGAACGGTGCTTCAAAGGTCAAATCAGCTGGAGTAATTGTGTATATGTCTACCTCCTGTGAAATCAAAAGAATGATATGCACATTAAATTAATTAATTAACCAAAAAAAAAGATGTATGAAATTAAATAAACAAGTTCAAATGCCATATGTCAGGACACCCATCAGTAAAATTTGTTCTGACCAAATTACAAGAAATATTATTAGTCTCAGACAACAAATGAAACACAGGCCAAAATATAATTTACATTGCTGAATAATTGTTTTTAATTTCTAACCAAAAAATGTCCAGAACATTTTGGAATAACAAAATTAACTTGAATAAAATTTGACTAAAAATAAATCTAATTTTCCACATCGCTTAATTAACATTCAGTACAAGATGGGAATTAAATAGCTGTGTCTTCATACTTAAATACTAATTTGTGAGTAGGGTCATTGTTTTAGTGCAGTGCTGAACATAACAATTAGACACATAAAAGACATACCTTGACTAGACAGGAATTTGTAACAACTTGTTTTGGATTGACAACATCAACCAGTGGCTCCTGAATGGCCACTTTACGTATACAACTCATGTCAAAACCATACACATTGTCCCACCCTACAATAACAAATAAATATCTTGCAAGTATATTTAATAACAAAATAACAAATCTTGGCAGAGCAGCATTAACCAAATGAAATATGATTTTAGATGAGGTATTCCATGCCTGACTACTCTATGGGACATAGCAAAAGCAGGATGCAAATTCATCTTATAAACCATTTTAGAAACTTACAGTTAATCTTTTCATCCTTGTATTGTCTGTCCTCAATGGCACAGACATACAGAGTAGCCCTGTCAGGAAAAATCAAACCACCAGGAGCCTAGAAATGAGAGAAATTGACCGTAGGGATATATTACAAAGAAAATGAGAGTGTCTGCAGATTGAACACATTTTCACATCATCGAATAATCAAAATGTTATCAGAATACAAATAAGATCAGACCTACTGTAATTGCGTCAATTCCAATTCCAGAATTGACGTCAATTCTAATTCTGGATTTGATTATTTTTAACAAAATGGAATTAGAATGGAGAAATTTTAAATTGGAAATGATAAATTTTGAATTGTCTATATATATAAAAATAACACAAACATGTATAACACACAAACATGAATGCGATTCTTCATCAATATTTGCCCAGTTACATGTATAATACATATATAATAAATGAATAATATATAGGATAATTAAAATATAGTCAAACTTCAACTCCGACCACTGCTGTAACTTGACCACCGCTGTCAATTGACCACTATCAGTCTTAAATTACTGTTCCGTAGTAGGGAGTCCATACTTTGACCGTTGATCTGCGTTAATGCCCATGTTAGTCATCCCATATGTCGACCGGATACCAGCATGCAGCATTGTTTATGTTCACTATCACTTGCGTTAAATTAATTGGCTATTTATAATCTGACTGCTGTCCAATCAGTGTCGTTTGGAGCTATAGTGTAGTTAAAACGATGATGTCACAAAGAAGCCATGCACGATTGCTGGCTGTGTGATTAGCTTGGGTTTGACTGTGTGAAAACAACACGAGTTAATCTAAAATGCCTGTTCATATATCTCATGACAGCTGTGTTTCAAAACATTTTTCTTTCATGTTCATAGATCCAATAAACTGAAAAAGCATCATGTGTATGGTCTATAGTTTAGATCTAAATATAACATCAGCTCGTCAACAATGTAAATCATTTCTATTGTTATATTTTGCCTTACATACGAAACCACATCTCTGGCATGATATAACATGGTTAATAATAAAATACCTTGTGTAATCGTGAAAGTTATCAATGATTAAGATTACATTTACAATGTATTCAATTACATTGTATCTGGATTTGAATGTAGCTTCGGTAACAAGACAACTCGTACCAAAGACATCCTGTACTCAGTAGTGCTGTATCTCATTTGTTTGGCGGCATAGACATCTCGGTTTCATAGCATGTTTATTGTTGTGGTATACTACTGATTAAGCACCCGGCACTTGGTGCCAACGGTCACAGGTACGATCAAAACTTTTCCAGAAATTAATTTCTTGGCTCACAACATCATGGGTGGCTGACCACGTTAAATGGAGCTGCCGCCTACACTGAATTATCAAAAATAAAGAGGGACATTATAGACCCCCTGAGGCTTGTTTGGCGGTGATTAATTATACGTGACTTTTGATCCTTTGTTAATCTTGCATCTGTTTTATGTTTGCAAATTTTGGAATTGGAATTAAAAAATTTGGAATGGAAAAATTTGATGTGGAATTGACCAAAAAAACCATGCCTGATACAATTACAGTAATTATATTGATGTTGTTAGTATGATACCAACTAATTTTAATGCTATTTCCAACTCGTCTGAACCATTCTCAACATGGCCAAGTCGACAGCATTTAGAACGAAGATCACTCAAACAGATAACTTACAAGCCACTTGTCCCTGGCATAAAGGACTGTTAAAAGCATGCTCTCATAGAACAGACAGTAACCCATCCACTCGCTGATGATGATGTCAACCTTATCGATGCCATCTGGCAGGGATACCTCCTCAACCTTGCCTCTGACCAATGTCACAACTATAAAATGAAATAGTAACTTAATAATGATTAAGAGAGAAGCTGCTGTCTTCATATTACAGATTTAGTATAAACTACATACCAAAATAAAATACATTTCTTACTCAAATTAATCTTAAAAAGGGTCCCACACAAACTGTTAAGAAGTATTAAGAACACTAATCTTTTTCTAAAAGACATTTCATCAAACTTACCATCATCAAGCTTGTTGGCTTTAACAATTTTTTCAGCATATTCAACTATACTGGAACATTCGATCTGTTTGAAATTAATAGAAGCAGCGCTTAGAGACCTAATGTTATCTCACTACCGCCAAACTACAGCAATTAAGTGTACAGTCAACAATTATATCGCATAAAGAAATCAATCGTTTAAGACATCACAAATTATAACAATAATAACATCATAATGCTTTAGTCATCCAAATATACCCAACATATTCCATACAAATGATCAGATATAGGGTCAATTCCAGAATGGATTTGATGGTCAATAGACCTTGCCAATTAAGCTAGTGACATCTGGTGACAGGATTTAGAACTACTACCATCGGATCGAAAAAACGACCCGTTAATCAAAAGAGTCTTGATCACCATTCCTTTTCAGTGTGTAGGCAAGACTTGTTTTGTATATTTTAACGATCATTGCTGGTGATAATACACCACAATTCCAACAGCCAATAAAGGAAAATGAAATATAAGGTGATATTTAGTATATTTCTATTCAAAGAAGACTGATTTAGTAAACAAAATAGATTAAGTTGGAAGCTCTATATGGTAATTCGCAGAACACATTTCCCTGTGTACAAGCTGATTGCCGTATTCGTAATGAAAGTTTACGTATAGGCGGAGGCTTTCCCATAGTGTTTCCTCAATGCACATCTTTGGCCATTTATAATATCGAAAATGGACATGGCAGTTGTAATATTATCATTTTACCAGGACAATTCAGCGATATCTTTAACGATTCGTTTTATTTGTGGTAATTCTAATAAACAAATGGGTGTGCCAATTAGTATCGAAAATACTCATTAAATCGGAGACATTGTGCTATACAAAAGTACTGATTGATAGAGCAATAATCCGGCTTGATCTCTTGCATTTGGGTATTATTTCTCGTGAATTAACGTGAATCATAAGTTGATTTTAAATAAACCCTGTCTGTCGCGATAACTGATACTAGCGGACTTTGCTAAAGAAATATTTACATTTAATTATGGTATATGCTAAACAACAAGAAACTAATCTACCACTAATCTATATCTATTTTCCTATCTGAATTCCAATTATATTACGCAGTAGATCATTGTTCAAACCGAGATGTTCAGAACAACAATCTGGCCTACATTGAAAACCATGAAACTCAGCCTCCGCTGTTCTGAGCTGTACCTGGCAGTGATCCGAAGTGTAAAAGCCGGCAAAAATTAGTTGGCAAGGTCTATTCCACGATAGGAATTGATAAATTTGCTTATGGAACTGATCAAATGGGATTATGTGGAATAAACATGATGTCCACAAGTAATAAACAATTTCAAAAGTACAAAACATTTAAGAATTATAAATATTTAAAAGATGACACCCAAGTAATCAATTAAAAGACAAATATACAACAAAACCATAATTTCTGACATCATGTCTAGACTTACCCCTATAACTTTTTTGGCACCCGCTTTCGCCGCAAACATGGACAGTATCCCAGTTCCACAGCCAACATCCAGCACTATTTTATCTTTGAATAGGTGTCTGTTGTGGTACATAGCATTACGGTATGTTAACGTCCTGACTTCATCTTTAAGCATTTCCTGAAATCCAACAATTCACAAAACATCCATAATTTCTCAGAGTACTCCAAAATGTAAATTTCCGTAAAGTACAAAAACCTGCAATCACTCGTTGCAGCTGGGAGAATTACACAAACCTCATGAATGCCAAAGTGAGCATATGAATCAAAATAGTAATCTTTTGATGTCATCTCATCAATGGACACCACAGGTGTGGATGTTGGTCCATTGGTACTGCTGACAGGAACTGTCTGTAAAAAGAAAACAAAACAATTACAGCACTGTAGGCTACTCAGGACCATATTTACAGAACGTGGGATGGAAAAAAACAGCATTATATAACAATAATCAATAGGAATGTTGTCAGTTCCTGGTTATTTTCGATTGGAATTTTAATGAATACTCTAATATTCAGAAGAAATACTGGCAATGGCGAGAGAGATGATGTCATTATCTGTCGCTGCAAGGTTTCAACTGGCTGATGAAGAGATTCTACTTTTAGTGCTGATCGATGTCAAGAATTGATTATAATGATCAATACGAAGGTATGAAATAAAAAACATACATTATCCAAAATTTTACTTTTTGTCTTAAATACTGCTGTTGATGCTCCACTTTGTGGCTATAGACCATCAAGCATATGTTAAACAAGGAATACTAACTTGTTTATGGAAAATAAAACACTTTCCAACACAAGGCACCATTTGTTTTAAAACTACGTTAAACATCCCATTTTATCTGTGATTTGGATGTGTCTACTAGATTCGAGAGTGGGGAATGTTATTTTCCTTTTGGGATAAATAAATTACTCTAATATGCTGATCAGTGAATGCATCATATTTGAGTGAATAAGATAAATATATGATCACGATCAAGTGACCAACAGACATCACTAAGTTTGGTCAAGTGTTGTTCATTGTCAAAATGGGCAACACAGCCTACTGGCAATTGTCGGTTTAACATCATGTGGTACCAATGCCGTCATTTAAAACACAAATTTATTGCCAATCAGATATTTTAATACATACTTCAAAGTAACAATCACCATGAAATTGTCCTAATTTAAAGATGACATGTGCATGAATTTACACCCAAACAAAGATTTTCACACATCACTTAGAAAAGAGTCTTAAACAGCAGTAAATACGACATTGTTTGGGACAATACAACATATAAGAGGTGTACATGTAATGAATAAATAAGCCTTTTTGGGACCAACACACAAAAAAAACATTTTAAAGATACACAAAAAAGAAATGGCCCAATTGTTTGAATGCTCTCCTACTTATTTTTAAAACACACACACACATATTACAGTTCATCGATACAAATGAACAGAACGCAATAGAGAGACTGCTACACTTATTACAGGTTGTGTGAAAAAAAAAAAACTGTACTACAAACGCTATGCTGATAACAACTTAAATTTGTGTTCCAAGCTGAGAAATGTTGACAGGAAGCAATGATGACTTATTATACAGGTGAATGAGTATAAATGTATCAGAAGTAAATGATCATAGATGAGAGCAGTCTGATCCCAGATCACTTTGTAAATATGCAAGGTGAAACACGGATTAATGAGGAACAGACTTATTCTGAATGGGTAAATTGGAAATGACAATTTTTGAACAACTTAAAACCCAGTAAATCATCATTATTGCTACCCACATACTCAGATTATAGTGTACAAGTGTCATAATCATCAAGAAAGTTTGGCTTCAATTCATAAATGGTGATAAATTTCTGTTTCATCATTTTCTTAATAGCGACTAAACCTATAAATAATGCACCAAGATATTGTAAACCTCACCAAAGTGTCGGAATTGCTACAAAAAATATAATATAACTATTTGGAGTTTATTTCTACCTTTGACATCATAGAAACCGACTATGTAGTAAATATTTCAACATTTCTCAGAAATAAGCAAGAGGGTAACATTTACATATGGCCGAATCAGAAATTAAAAAAAATTCCAATCAACTATAAGCTATTTATAAGAATAGTACTACAACTGTCGTATTTGAACTCGGTGATAATGGATGATAGTGTAACATAATACCAAACATCTGGTCATCTAACCATTCTGTGAAAAACATGTTCACATCACAAATGTGAATGCGTTTAAACTGAGCAAACTGCACGAACATCTTCTCCGGGCAACAAATTTGTCTTTTGTTATTAAGCCCTAGTAAGCCAACTTGGATAAATAATGATTCTGGACCCACTGTTACAGAAACAGCCTTTACTTAATCTGATGGATATTTGCTGTTGAATATATAGCCATAAAGCCAAAACTCTGCACAAATAAAAAAAACAGGACAGAAGTACTGAACACATATTGTTACTGTTAGACACTTATCATACCTGTTGCATGTAGATATTTATTATAAGTAATAATAAACAACTTATCCCCTTTAATTGTAATTAAACAATATATCTAATTTTTGTGTCCAATAAATACATTATTTTAATGGGAAATTGTGAGAAATAAGGACAAACTCATCACAGACACTATAATATGGTAATATGATTATCTGAGCTAATATTTGGTATGGTAGGTGCACAGCAATCTCAGGGCATGACACTTACTCTAGAGATCCACTCGTCCTATAGGACAAGTGCTGCAAAATTATACTTATCCCACCTGAAATTTAATTTTCCCAACAAACCTCCACAATATCACCGAATTACGCGAAGTTACAATTTATTAGCAGCGTTGAATAAAGAATGGTGTTTTTGTTTGTTGTATATTTATTTGTGAAACACAAGCACATGGAGGCAAAGCGGATGTAAACAAAAGCACATGGACAAACTTCTGTCACCAGGTAACATTAACGAGCCAACCACGATCAACTTTACGCTGTCTAAACTGCAGACATTGATAACGCATGCTGTGATTGGCCCATGCATTCAATTTGTGCAGTAGCAAACTTCCGGACGGTGATCTGGGGAAAATCACCCGTAAAATGAAATGTCAATAAATGACGAATAAACAGTCGTTTTCTATATGCTTCAGTTTACTTGTCCTGTCGGGCAAGTACTTGGGATGATCTACTTGTCCTGCATGCAAAACCACTTGTCCCGGACAAATGTTAATGTCCTGCCCTGAATCTGTGATTGACTTTTTGGTCATAAACTTGTAAAACTGATCATCGATAGCATAAACCATTTTAGGGGGTAAATAAAGGTCATGCATGGCAACGTAATCTCGTGTTATTATCTATTTTGTGGCATAACTTTATTGTATTATATCTATTGAAAACAAAACACGAATATAAAGCAATAAATAAAAAACATCCATCTATCATTGAAAACTGAGACATAACAACACAAAAGATCACAGGACAAAACACACAAAGCCTCATCCCTATTTTTGGCATATGCAATAAAACATAGTTCCTATGTCGGTATGACCAGCCGCTTGTTTGAATTTTGAAGTTACAATTACCATTTTTTCTGTATATCAATAGATCAAAACAATGGAAGTTCCTGGCATGTGTCTGTGTTTACAAACAATCTGAATTTGTACGAGACTTGCCCCAAATAAGCATAGGCTGATTATTGGGATGAGCTGAAAATAGGGAATTAGCTGATAATTGTAGGGTAGTTTGCCATCCAACCTGGTTACTATTTTATGGGCGTTCATTTAAGCTACCCCTTATGATGTAACACTTTTGTATGTAGCTGCGAGGTATTTTATAATCTGTTGTTCCCAAAACTGATCAATACTTGATTTTTTAATAGGATCTCCAATATAATTAATAATAGAGGATATTCTGAGACTGCACATCTCAGTGGGGAACTATACAACCAGGCAACAATCCATAAACATTACGATTAAACATCTGTAACAATTGTAAGTATTACTGTAAATCACAGGTACAATGGGTACAGAATGTACGATAACAGTGATGTAGGTTTGGCTACCAATCAGAATTAAATCCATCAGAAGAAACTACAGGATCCACTGTTTAAAAGACTACAACCAAGACATAACACTCTGAGAATCTGGACCTAAGACTATAGTAAAATTTTAAGATCTTACCATTCACACTAGTTAGTGAATCCCAGAAAGTGACCAGCTAAATGAATCTTTCTGGGACCAGACAAATGAATTTATCATTATCTGAACCCCATTACCTTTCTATGTATGCTATTGGCATCTTTGGGCTTATTGATATCGTTTTCTAAGTTGAGGCACTGTAATGACAACAACCACTAGTTCAGAGAGGCAGCGTTTGAACAGAACAAAAAAAAAACTAACCGTTAACTATAATAATCTAACTATTCGTTGTCGGCACTTAACTCTATCTATCACCTACCGATAAAACATGCAGTAAATGATTTCAAACGAGATTTAAACATTTCGGTTATACTATGATCACGTGAAACATCATAAAGCTAGTGTGCACCAATGTGGTCAGATTACCACAAATGAATTAGTAAAAGATACTATACGCACTTCCATCGCTGTTTCCATTCTTCCCAATTTCAGAGCACATGTATGAAAATGACGTCACAAAAATGCGCCTACGCTTATATTGATGACGTAACAACATTCAGCCAGTCGCCGAACATATGATAATTACTCTTCTCTGGAGAATAAAGCTTTGTTGCTGATTTCCTTCCTTATACATGCTAAATAAAATAATCACTACCGAGTTGGTGATTTTCTTTTTATCTCCGAAAGATATATATAAAAATGTCGGATAAATCATCTTATAATAAAGAAGATCATAGGTAGTAATACTAACTTAAATTTTGGATTTATAAATATTATTCTCAAGACTGCATGACAAGAGACTAAGAGTAATATATATATATATATATATATATATACGTACTTTTTATAGTTATTGTTACTAGTTATAAATAATATAAAACATTATAGAGAAGAAAATATGTAATTTAAAAGTATTGAGCAGTGGTCGATTCTAACTCGAGAGTCACAATCATAATAACTGTAAAATGATAGTCGCATACGTTTCTTTTGTTGCTATTATGTATTCGAGGGTGGATTAAGAAGTGAAAATGCTTTAACTAATTTTCTAACTCAGTTAGTCAAAACGAACTGGAGTTTCTTGTTTCAGAGTGATACATGATATGTTTCAGTTTAAATTTATTTATTCAACATGATAGATTTCAAAAGAGTCATAGCAGAAACACAGTGCCCATTTGTTGATGACTTTTGCATCGTATCTTATGACTATGAGATTGTCCAACCCCTGATCTGGGTGCGGCACTGAGTTCGGTTCTTTTCGAGGATATTGGCGCTATAGAAGTTTGCCATTATTATTATTATTATTATTATTATGGCCGAAATGGCAGTAACTTTACTTAGCTTAGCTACCTCAAATGAGGGAGGAGCATATGGTATGTAATTTACTGCTTCACCACTGGGACTAATACTAAATAGATTTAGAATTTACAATGGATTGCAATCTCCGACCTCCCGCACAGCATGACCATGAGTGAGAAAGTCCCACACTCTTACCCACTAAGATAAGATAAGATATTTATTCAGGATCTAAATTCAGTATGTGCTGTTTTTGTAGAACTGACATACACTCGTATAATGTAAAATAAAGTAAAACAAAAACATCAATTTATAAATGTATATGTTACAGTTAATCTGTATGATCAAGTTTTCAGGTAATCTGTATTAAATCCCAGTTAGCAATAGACGTACGTATTACCTGAAAATTTCAGGTAATATATGCATATTACCTGATTATAGAGATTAACTGTAACATATACATGACTAGGCCATTGAAGCCGTTATTATTATCATTATTATTTATTATTATTATTATAGATTATACTGAAGTTATGATAAAAATAAATTACACACACACACACACGCATATATATATATATATATATATATATATATAATCACACACACACACACACACACACACATACACACAATATATATATATATATATATATATATATATATATATATTGTATATATTTTACAGATGAATATATATGTATAATGTGAAATTTAACCGTAACCCGTTATGATAATAATGTCGACTTTTGGAGCATTAATATGTCTTACAGCGCTGTTGCGGCACACGCGACACCTAGTGAATGAGTGAAAAGGTACAAAAACGAATGGTTGGATGTTTCAGTGTTGACTTAATGTTTCGTTTGTGACTCTAGTTTATGTGAGTATTTTGTCTTATTTCAGTGTTTTTCACATTAATAATTTTCCTTGTAGACCATGACCTAAGTACGGTATTAAAATTTCGTGACACACGGTATTCAGTTGCTGTTAATTCATGGTTGTGAGGTGTATTAGAATAATCATTGAATCAAATCATTGAATGTAGACTAGACTCTAATGATTGAATCATTACTATGAATTGAATGATACAATCACAGTGTCAATTGAATGGCTACTCAGATGCTAACATAGTTACAGTGTTGACTTAATGTTTCGTTTGTGACTGTACTGTAACTGTAAGTGTAACATACACTGACATCGTTACTAAAGCCGGCATTGTTGAAAAATTGTATTCCAAAACTGAAAACGTTAGTAATTACTAGTTACTAGATCATCATCATGATAGTAGATCTAAAGAGTAAAGTTAGTGAGTTACACTTACAGTTATACAGTACTTATACTAGTACTTACAGTTATAATGTTATTAGGCTGTAAGTGTAACAAGGTGAATGCACTCAGCATTATAATTTATATATTAAGTGAAAGTTATTGTAATAATAATATTAATAATAACTATTGACTGGGGACGAGATATCAGGTTAGGTTTGTATTGCCACTATTCATCTATTGAGAGTATTGGCAACTCGGCCAATTGTATGGTATTCACCATATTGCATGGTTCAAATTAGCTGTGTAGTCCAAACACACTTTGGTAGGTCTATCGTCTGGTAGTTTAGCCTACCAGTAATGACCAGTTAGATCTATACTGTCAAACTAAGTTAGGAGTAAACAGCTATATTCAAATATTGCTTTTTGATTGGCAGTGGCGCAAATAATTTATAGGCTGTTGTTACGTATCCGAGCATCGGAATCGTGTTTGTTGATGATAAAGGTACGAGCAATCTATGCACGAAATTTGGGTATTTCCAGGGCTCGGACGCGGAACAGCAAGCCGAGCATCAGAATCGTGTTTGTTGGTGATAAAGCTGAGCATTCAGCATCTGAACCATGTATCATCAATATTATTATAAATCTGAGCCATTTCATGATCTTTTTTAATTTTTCATCTGCTCGCATCAGTGTCAGTGACGGGAACGTAGTTGTAATTACTGCTACTAGCATATAATAAAGATATTAGATTAAGTCTATTAATAGACATTATAATCAGACTAAAAAGAAAATCTGACATTTATAAGAAACACATTATTTTATGGTTCCCACAGCCAAGGTATATTATTTATTTACTTTTTATTCTAAGTTGGGTTTTTCCAAAGGCAGTATTTTTTCTGTGAGATTTTCAGATTTTGTCAAATTCTAGGACATTTCAAGGACCGGCAAAATGAATTTGTTATATTCCAAGTTTTCTAGGGCACCTGGGAACCCTGATTATTTGTAAAGCAGCACAGCTGTTCTATAGATCGTCTATTTCTTTGATTTTCGTTTGTACCTCTTCAAAACTATCAAAAGCATCTTCTACTTTCAACCCAAATATAACTACTATATGCTCAGCTGCCATATTTGAAATAATAGCAAACGAGGAATAATTGGCGCATGCACATTGAGTGCTCGGACCTGAGGTACAGGGTTCAGATGCTCGGATATGTAACCACTTCGTAATTTATAATGCTATGAAAATAAAAACTATATTTAAATAAACAAAATTTTAATTATATATATATATTTGAAACAAACAATTCTGTAAATTTATATACATGTTTGTTTCCTATATATTTTTGGTCACCACTTGCAAACCTAAACTAAAACTAGTAGAAATTGTTGGTGCTGTCTTTAAATTTCAGATGTATAATAGACCAAGTGATGCCTATAGAACTAACTTGAATAATAATAAAACTAAATTCAACTAATTTCAAATGTTTCCTGGGTTGTGATGCAATTGTCTAGATAAGATTGCTTACATAGAACACAGAAAATTTAACAATACAATGATATGATTTGTTGCTTGATATGGTTAAATTCTAAAGTAACCAACAAACCATATGTTTGCTTTAGTTCAGTACTATTTATCTACAGAATAATCTGTGTGCTAGTGTTCTGTTTGTAAGAGCATAACAGTACTTAATACTTATAACAAGAAGGTTTATTATCTTGATTGTAAATGATGGTCAGAGATTAGGACATTGAGACAGTGTACACACACACATATGTGTATATATATATATAAATATATATATATATATATATATAATAATAATATATATAATTGGACATTTAAAACATTTCTTTGTGACTTCAGAGATTACTTTTTATCTTCTGTGTACAACTTACATGCCTAGAGTAATGTCAGCAATGAAAAGGTCTATGATAGTTCTAGATGTCTGATTTAACAAGCCACCAGGAATAATTTAACTTAACCTATTAAAATATATTTACTGTGCTTCTTGTGTGCTCTTTTGCAAATCATTTAATGAAGCCATTTAAATATAGTTTTTATTTTTGCTGTTAATTAATGCAATGTTTTTACATCCAGGCTGCCTTAATGTAATGTGTAGTTGAACTTTACTTGGATAATATTTACTGTATAAAATTAACACAAATACTCTTTACAAAAGTTGATGACAAGTAGATTTTATCAAGTGGTACAATTTTTTTCTCTGCAAAGCATTGAAACATTAGGTTTTCAAGCTGTAGACCATTGATTTTGTTTAGATGTGTTTCAATAATCTTTACTCCTTGTATGAATTGTAAGTAGCATATATATGGTTCAGTATTAATTAAGCCCTAAAAAGCAGCTAAATTGTCACAGAGTGTTCCACGTGTGACCCTAATCTAATAGGGTTAATTTAATGACCAAGACATTGTATTTGATTTGTAGAATTCTAATCTAACATTAAAATCTAAAGGAAATTAATGCTGAATAGAGTAACCGGCTGTATGCTGTAATTAGTATGTCAATAGTGAAGTGAAGGGCTTCAAATTAGACCTTCCACCTGGAATGTTTGTGCTTTCATGAATGACTTTGTTGTGCATTAATTAGATGACCTTTTGTGATAGTATTTTATGAATGCCATGCTAACTGATGATATCAACTGATAATTGTTGTGTTTTTCTTAACCTTCAGAAAGACATCAGTATTGTAGATAATGTGTGATAACTATCATTGTGACATACATTGAACTCAGTATAATCTATTGACAATAGACTATATTAAATGTTAATTGTTATTATTGGTGCTATGTTTTGTGAAGACCAGTTTTCTTGCCTTGGCCCTTTAGCATGTAATTTTTCTCTACAGAAGTGTGTATGATATATCTGTTTGTGTGCGTGTGTGTACAGACTAGTATTAGTGATACTTCAAGGTCTCCATTCCAGTGTGGTTGTTGATGTTAAGGCATCTAAGTTGTCGTCTTTAGCTGGTGTCTCTGTCTGTCTGCCACAGGCAACATTCCTAGACTTACTTACAAACCAGCCACCAATGCTACATCCAATTCTCCACAGCTATCACATTGACGGAACAAACTACTATAAATCAGATACCAAAGATGAACCAGATCAGCCTGTCCTGCTCATCCTCCTATGAATTCGTCTGTCAGCACTTTCTCTTCTCGGAGATAATTTTATTGTTTCATTCAGCCATTCCTACTGATCATCTCCAACAGCGATGCTACAATAATGATAATCAGTTGGATTTCATTGTCATTCTTTTGTGTTGCCAGGCGCCTCCGTGGTCTAGTTGGTAATGGTAGCACATTGGACCACAGATCCATCTGAGTTCGAATCTTGGCATGGGCATATCTGACGGGTGTTTTTTCTTTGACTTTGCTTCATTACCTTTGGATATCGCTTGGCCCATTTAGCCTACCATGTGCACAAAAGTGGCAGTAAAATATCAATCATCATCGTCATCTTTTGTGTTGCCCACAAACGAAGTGATTGTGTGGATCGGGTTATTGAGAAGCTTAGTCTGGGAAAACATTATGAGCCATTTTGATCACGTTTGTCATCTTTCCCCTGCAATTGAAGAGCTCAGGTGTTGTGATAAGAAAATTGATTCGTCTTGAATGATAGTTGATACATGAATTCGGCAATGTTCTGAGCAGCTGACAATTGCTCGAATGGTTGACTTCGGATGTTTAGAGATGGATAAATTATATCAAATAAGGATATAAAGTTGGTGGTCAATCACTGGATTCTACACCCAGCCTTATTAATTCTGTCCCCATCAAGATCTATTTTTAAATGTCCATTTGATAACTCTCCGTTTAAAAGCCTGGCTGTTTGTTTACCTATCTCTCCGCCAACTGGAGAGAAAATATGTGGTATTTACCTAGGAAACTGATACTGGTTACTTGATGGTCTCAACCTGCATTCAATCAGGCCCAGTGAGAGGGTTAGCTGGTGTCAATAGATCGTCCTATTCATCAACATTTGGAATGATACAATCAGTTTCAGTGCCCTCTTCGTCTACTATAAGGAGAGGTAAGCTAATTGCAGGTTAGGCGGGTTTTTTTTAATGGTTAATCATATCCTAGGATGAGATCTACGTTAACAGACTGGTCAGACAGATGCAGACATGCGGTTAATTCCATTTTGTCAATTGCAATTCTGCATCAAATTTATCAATTCCATTTTTTTTTTTAAATAAGAACTTCCAGAATTGGAATTGCCCATCAATTCCATTTCTGGAATTGAATTGACCCCCGTGTCTAGACAGGTGTTTGGTAAGTTGTTCTCATCTTCTTTTTAGGACTCAAAACCTTGCTTCGGGCATTCCTATTTAATCATCCGTTATTCGGTTCAAACCTTTTCATGATAATTTACTGAAAAGCCATTCCAAGATCTTGCCGGTGCTTTTCCTTTATCTGTGACACAATCCACTGCATACTTCACGTTTGCTGGATGTAATCCCATTGGCTCGTATTTCTTTAGTGTGTGGCATCCTTTTTGCTAAAGCGTTTCAATCATTCACTCACTGGTTAGACAGGATTTTTCATGAGTTTATTTATTTTTTTATTTGAGCCTTAAATAACAATTTGGGCGTGCATTTGGTTCTGGTATTTTGGCTCTAAATTGGCATCAGTGTTCCTTAAGGAATGTATTCAGTGCTTTAAGATTTCACTTTGGATTTTTGGCAATTGTTTTAGATCCAGGTCTTCCTGATATTTATGGGAATGCTATTAACTGACGGGGCAATATTTTGTATCTTATATTACCATTTTTTTATTGATTTACAATATTGACAACACTCACGAGGCTGCAACTGGCATTGCCGAGTTATAGCCAGTGTGCGATGCTATCTAGAGCTTCTAATCCAGAACTATGTGAAGTCCTCTTATTATTTGCGGGGAGATTATTCGGAATGGCCTTCATTTCAGTGGAAAACAGTCCCAAAATATGCTGCTCTGCATTAACAAGCCACTTCAGTGTGGGTACTACTTGGCCACAAGAATTTCCCCAATTGGTGGCAGGAGTAGTACTTCACATTCATTGTTGTTGTTTTTTTTTGTTCAACGAGACAAGGCAATATTTATGTATTGATGTGTCTCCTGTCACTACAGTGATTGGGAAATATTAGGAGACACCAACTGCACATCTACCCTCAACTATTCTCAGCACATAGTAGCATACTTTATTAAATTAAAGCGAATCAGATAACTATATAGATTTTATCATGCGTATATTTATTAAACATTTTGACAGAAACACCTCCATTCCAATATAAGACAAAATTGCTTGGATTACCAAAAAAAACCTGAAAACATCGCTTTATCTAATAGGAATTGTCAAATAATGTCACCATTCCTTGAATTGGTCACATGACAGTGACGATAATCAAAGTGAAATGGTCATCAAATGACCTTGTGCTATACAATGTTTACGGGTCTTATTCATCTATTTCATTACTGCCTGAGATTACTTGGTGCATTAAGCCGTCATGTAAAGAAATGTCACAGTCATGTACAGAAATGTCACAGTCATGTACAGAAATGTCACAACGTTTGAACTCGTTATGGTTGATGAGTTGCTGTTGTAAGTCAACCGAAGTGATATTGTTAGCAAGATTTAAACTTTTCTGTATTGAATGATGTTGATGACGATTGGAGTTTTACGGCCACGTTTGTGCACATGGTAGGCTAAATGGGCACAGCGACTTCCGAAGGTAATGAAGCAAAATATTAAAAGTTAAATATTTAAAGGTGAGCTACAGATCAGAATTTGCATTGATTCATCTTCACGTTCCCTTATAGCTGTTGAGACCTGGTATTGTGGTCTATCAGAGTGCGCCCGTTTGACCCAATACCTCTGAGTTCAGTACTCAAGATTTCTACTACGGTTACCTCACCCTTAGTCCATATCAGTCTAGCCTCTACCCATTGACCTGTTCAGCTTGGGTGTCCCCAATTCTGGTTCACTGAAACGTACAAACTTGTTCGTTTAAGTTAGGTAGTGTCTGTTTTATTATTTATACTTCAGTGCCAGTTTGGTTAGGACCAGTAATGGGTTTTAACCCCTTCGAACACCCTCCCCGTTTATTAACTTTTACAACCTTTTGACAGTATGATTTCGCTGAAGATTATGCTGTAAATTATTGCCATTATAACTGTGTTTCTCTGGGATATCTCATTGCGAATAATTCCAATGCCATATATCCTTGGTTTGCCCAATGTCAAAGCTGAACAAGCACCAACAAAATGTGGGTATTTCGGTTCATAGTAATTCAGCCTTTTCAACCATGGGGGCATTCTGATGGTCCATTGGTTAGAGCAGTATGCTGCAAACTTCCAGGTCGTGTGTTCAAATCCGGCTCATACCCCCGTCTGTGGGAGTTGTTTCCCTTGGCAGACGCCCACCGGCCATTAAGGTCACAGTTGGAACCACTGCCGAACGCCTTCAACTCTCAACTGACCCATTTCAACCAGGTCTGGCCATTCTTGTGGTGCAGCTAGTAGGTAATTGCACGGCACATATCGAGGTGCGAGATATCAAATATCAACGTTTCATGTGTCAACAAAATGTTTCATCCTTCAGTGAAAGGCTTTGTTGTCCTGCCCTTCTCATTTCACCAGGACGTTATGATAACCTCTCAGCTGTCGATCCCAGGTTACACACATAGTAATGAGAGATTGAGACACTCTCTGGCTTTGAATGAAGAACTCATTTGAACTGAGTCGGCCAGCCAATGTCCTACATAACTCTAACGTAATGGGAATATTGCGGGGGGGGGGTTCATTTATGACAGAAGAGTTGTGGTTGACGATCCTTTGATCCGGATACACTGATCAGGAAAAACATTTTGTCCGGATAACCTCAGATATGTTACCTGTATATAGCTTGATGTGTTCACCTGTGCTTAGTGTGTTGTTTACATCTGGTTTATGAAGTGTATAATGTTCAGCCAACCATCCTCGTGTAAGAGATTTCAGCTAAAGTATTTAGACTATGCTTGATTATGGAATTGCTTTTTTGGCCATGGTCTGGAAAGGTATTGATTGATCTGACATTATATCAGACATACAACATAAATCTTAATTGATGATAATACCAAACGAAATGAAATGGACTCGCAGTCAGTATTAGATTTAATTGAAGCCATATTGGCATATGTAGGTTTCGAATCCGCTGCTTTTTATTTTGAATTCACTGTGTTATGCATTCACCAACTAGTTTTGTTTGGATATCACTTTAATATGTACACGTTAACAGAGGGTTGTCCTTTTTTAGTTGAATGTTTTTAGGTTAAACGTGCATTTTGATATCCGTTGGCCTTATTCAGGTAGCATCGTGTATTGTATTGGTAATGCTTTAATATTTTCCATCGATGTTATATCAAACAGCTGTGCCAGGGCTGTGTTCAGGGTAGTTATCTTGTAACATCTGGCCCTTTAATTCTTATGTAATGTTTACACAAAGTGATGATTTATTGGTTGGAAGTCCTTCTGGCATGAGGATGATGATGATAGATGATGTGGGTTATTAGCAGCTGAAGAGCACGCGCGTGCACACACAAATATCATAGTTTATTCACAGATAAATAGGGAATATTAATATCATAAATGTTGGTGTTATCCTCTGTGTGTGTGTGTGTGTGCGTGCGTGTGTGTGTGTGAAACCTTTTAAAGGACTGTCAACTCAGTGATCCTGTGTTAGTGAAAACACCAGACTAGTATTGAGTTGGGTGGCTGAAATATAATTATTCTCTCACTCACTGTTAGCTGTTTTACAGCCACTTTTGTGCACAAGGTGGGCTAAATGGGCAATGGGAAAGATGAAACATCCTTCTGACATAGCCAGACCGGGGTTTGAACCCAGGTGCTATAGATCTGTGGCCAACTGCGCTACCAGTTATGGCATGGAGGCGCCCCAGTAAGTTGTTAGCCATATAGGAGATATAGATTGTGAACTAATATCAGTAAGCTGTTAGCCATATAGAAGATATTAGTTCAGCATTTTGAATGGGCTGAAACACTGTTGATAATGTGGAATGGATTAGTGGCTTGACACTGCGAAGTTGACAGGATGGAATAACCGGAGTTCTTAGGTTCAAATATTGCTGGCTTACTGCTGATAATTCCTTTGTTCACTGGTTCAGTCATATACCTGAAACAGTTAGCTGCAAATTCAGGTATGCTTCCTATGTTGGCATCAAATTGTACCTGTCTGTGTACTGGTCGACGAACGTCAGTTCTGAACATAGTTTTGATGCTGCATATGCTTCGGTGTCGTGTTTATCCCGTACGTGCTGCTATCCTGGTTCTCGTATCATATATTCGGGTATATTGGATTGAAAAATTGTATTACTAAAAAAACTCCCATTTTACTGGCTGGCAATGTTGTGAGCCGGTTGACCGAAACGGCAGATAAATGGAGAGGTTTCCAGAGGAGGTGTTATTAGAGCTTTTTAGACAACATCATGATTCTTGCGATCTGGCTAATCCAGTATCGACTGTATCACTCACTATCAGCTAGGAATAGCTTCAGCTGTACGAGCTATGAGCTTCAGTTATTGTCATCTCAAGCTGAATTCCTATATGGATAAATGGTTCACAAGCCACGAAACCAACAGATAGATCAGTGTGTAGCGTGTACTGTTCTCTGTAGGTCTAGCTTACAATATATATATATATATATATATATATATATAGTGGGACTGGATCTCTAGAATATATGGTTTATTTGGCTGTTGTCATTTTTATTGTTGTATGATACTTGACATGACCAATATTAATCAAACAGTCCTTGTTCTTGCCTCTGACCGTGCGTTTTATTTTGCAGCACCGACACAAAGGGTTGCGAATGCGACTTCTGAATGGTTCATCGGTTTACTAACCTTATGGCGGCGGCTTGTTGCTTTGGCGTATATTTTATTTTACCAAAAATACGAATCCATAATTTTTGGTGTAATTCGTAATGGAACTGGATCTATAATTGAAACCTTTCTTAGTGGACGTGTGATCTCTCTCTCTCTCTCTCTGTGTGTGTGTGTGTGTGTGTGTGTGTTTATATGAGCAGAAGGTTTTATCACAGCGGGGTTATGCTGACCAGACCTTGGTGTTAATTAGTGCCATTGTGTGGCCGTAGTTAACCATTGTCAAGCATCCGGACCATACCCCCCCCCTCACGGACTACATGATGTAAGCTATTCTGACAGTTTATGGCCGAGTCCATTGATTCGGAATGAGGATAATGCCGCAGACCGCAGTATCCTGATCACCGCTTCTTCCCATTCTGGCAGGCTGATGAGGATGCAGATGCTGATGAGAATGATGATTTATATAGGGAATCCATTTATTATGGCCAGGTGTACCGGGGCCATTATGTAGTAATGCATTAATGGGAGTGTCCAATGGCCCTCCTGTCACCGGGTTGATATTAAATCATTGTATTATTTATGATGTTCCTTCTTCTCTCAGCTTGTGGTGATGGTAAGCAAAATAAAAGCGACGGAAGATGCCTATTTTACATTGCGACTTGTCTAAACTTGCTTGGCTAACGGCGGGGAAATTCCTGGTTTTCGCAGTCCGTTCATACGACTGCATTATGGTATGTGCACAAGAATTTGAATAATTTCGTTCATCCCAGTTCATTTTCTTCTTTAGCCATTTTTGTTTTTTTTATTCTGGGCTCTTTTAAATTAGTTGTCAACTCTAGTGTCTTGTTCTAAAGGCGCGCGCGCACACACACACGCACATACACACACACAGTGCAAAATTGTTGCTGGGCAATGCCAAGCAATATATATATACTGAAAGTCTAGTATTGGCCCAAAACAGTCAGGTGATATATAGAATAGACACGTTTCGTTGTTCTCAGACTGATAGTGATATGCTAATTGAATGTATATATTTATATTTAAAAAATTGTTTGGTTTTCACACGTTCTCTGGTTATGCTTGTAGAAATGACGTTTGTCAGTCTGAGAACTGTTGTACAATCTCTGTACTGTGATAGTTCAGTTAATGTGTGCCAGCATGGCTTCTTATAATAGCCTCCTACCTCCTATCATGATCTAGGATTCTAGGAAGTCAAACAGAAAACGTAGCTGGTGGCCAAACATGAAAACATCATATCAATCTTAACATTATTTTATACCGTTATTATTTCTCGTGTATTAGAGCTGTATAAATGTAAACATGGATAATGTAGCATTTTTGTTAATTCTGTCAGGGAGAAAATTAATCATAATTGGGACGGATTCAACACTCGATGATAATTTACCTTGTATCCGGAGATCCAGTCTGGGCAATCGAGACTTTGTAACCCTGACATCGAACTTAAACGTCCGCTTGGTGTCCCTGTCATATCGGGATCGGGGTATTCAGCCATTAATTGAGGTTTGAACAGTGACAACCTTTGGGAAGATGACGGTAAATGTGATTGATAATTAATTATTAGCCCATATCTAGGCTGAAGCCGTGATAATCATGCACAGAAAGAAGCTAACGCGCGTTCTGTTATCATCATACGTCAACTGATCCGTGTTCTCTGATGAATTCTGAGGAAGAATTAACTTTGTATAGGATTTGCTCACAGCACCGAATGTTGTTAATTTTCATACACTAATCAGCTTTTCTTTGAAACATTGGTTTATTGTTATTATTATTGTAATACACAACTTTAATGGACAACTTTGATATGGCGCTTATTTATCCACAAATCAACCGTGTTCAGAAGTGCTTTACTTGTCAAAGAGATAAACTGTGACAACTGCAAGTGTGTTTGTGTGTGTGTGTGTGTGTGTGTGTGTGTGGGATTAGAAATTAAATAGAAGTAAAATGATGGCTGATGCTTTTAACGTTTTCAGCAGGACTCTCCCATTGTCTATAGCTTGTGTAATTCCATACTAAGTAAAACCCATAGGTACTATAGTTTCTGAAATGTAACTCAGATTCCACCTGTTGTTATTGTTGTTGTTATCTTTAGGACAGGACAGTCTCATTTCTCCCTATATCAATAGCGGATCATTTTGATAATTAATTCTATTAATTTGATATTCAGTGAGTGTGTTGACGGACGCGTGTTTTGCCACAGGCCAAACCACTTAACATTATAATACATTTATACACACAGACTGTATAAAATATATAGAGCCGTAATCTGCCGTATGTACCTGAAGACGTTTTTCTGATCTGAAACTGTTATCTGAGAGGAATCCAGTATCTGTATCTATTGCTATCATCTCCATATTAGATAAAGGATGTGGTAATTTGCTTTATATATATATATATATATATATATATATATTACTTATCGTTAATTTCATAAAACTTAGCTGGGATTGAACAAAATAACAAAAATACGGAGTCATTCTTCTATGCAACACGCGCGCGTGAAATAGGGAGACAGAGAGAGCACCTTATTATAAATATAATAATAATCATTTAACACTATTTTTCGGTTTCATATCGTACTTCAGTCTATTAATTATCACTCTGTCTGATCTACATATTCCACCTCCCTTCTTTCTTCCTCCCTCCCTCCTTCCCCCTCTCTTTCTCTCTCTCTGTGTGTGTGTGTGTTCGCGTGTGTGCGCGCCCGCGTGTGTTCATCCTGCACAACATGTGCTTATATCGGTAAAGAGGAAGTGGAGTTGTGTTTTTTTTATACTCAGACAACCTGAATCAACAGAATATTGCCCCAGAAAGGCCCACGTTATTATCTAACATAATCAGTAGAGGTCAGGTGTTCCCATATGATGTACCAGGTACGTCTGTCTCACAGTTTTGTTATCCTCCTCGTTGAAGTCCTAAGGTAGACGGGGCTTTGGTAGTAGAGTGGCTGCTTCAGAACGTGTCAGCATCTAGGCTGGAACACACGAGCAAGGTGTTGATTATTTCCCATGTTAGCAGGTCGACTTCACCGTAAATCGGTAGACTGCTGGGTAGTGATTGTCCACTGGAAATTGGCGGCTATACGCCATGGGGTGTTGAGAATGGCATTCCATTGTAAACAAGAGTAAGCCACTTTGTTTTAACCAAACCTCTTCACATTTCAGACCAGCATCGCTCAATTCAGACTGTGAAAACTGTTGTATAAAACTTCCAGTTAGAAATAGTTTACAATATGAGAAATATATAGTTTAACAATGAAATGTATAGTAACAGTTCAGATATTGGAAGGATGGCTATAACCTATTTCGGCTTACAGAGGTGCAGACCTGTACCCAACAAGTTTGGAGACCCAGAAACACCCTCACGCTGGATATAATTAGAGATGCATAGCCCAGGTTGAATGAAACCCCGCTGAAACAAGGGAGGGCAATTCTTGGTGATTACCCTTGTACTCTCTCTGTGTATATATATATATATATATATATATATATATATATATATATATATGCACACACCATGGAAACGTGGGTTTAAATAATAACACGGTTAGTATCAGGCACTACAAAGGAAAGTAATGAAGACACCCATATGACAGCCAAACTTAAACAAACACTGAAGCAGTCATTAGCAAAAAATTAGACACACAAAGAGCAGGATCAAGACCACTTACTAACAAGAGGATGTTTATAACACTGAAAGGATCAAATAGAAAAGTTCCAAAGGGACCCTTGAAGTGATTCCAAATTAGCCATTGACTAGAGTGAACTGCTACAAAGGCCATTGGGTATAGTTTTCTAGCGTTATGGGTGTCAACGTCTGTGGGCAGTACCTAGAAGGGAAAATGCTGGGACGGACGGGGGGGGGGTGTTTTGACCAACAAGAGCTGTGACATAACTTGCAGATGAATTGATCGATGATTCGGATCATTGGTTATTTAAGTTTATGGTTTGTTGCCTGGACATATACACCTCATTTTAGCGATTTAGCTGTCAAATCGAGTCATGTCGGTATTCCTCTACCTTGTCTGGTGCCCATTTTATTGGTAGAGTTAGAGTTCCAATAACAACATTATAAGCTCCCACAGAAGAACGCTGTTTGTTATTACACTCACCGTATATTTGTTTGGTTATGAAGTGTATAGAATATTTGCAGGGCGCCTCCGTGTTCTAGCGGTAGCGTGTTGGACCACAGATCACTACCACCCGTGTTCGAATCCCGGCGTGGGCATATCTGAAGATTGTTTCGTCTTTGACTTCGTCTCATTACCTTTGGAGGTCGCCCGGCCAATTTAGCCTACCTTGTGCACAAAAGTGGCCGTAAAACATCAATCATCATCATCCTACCATGTGCACAAAAGTGGCCGTAAAATCATTATCGTATAGAATATTTGATAAATGTAAAAGTGGAATAGAGATGATGATGATGTTGATGATGTTTGGAGCTTTATGGCCACTTACCTGCACAAGGTAGACTAAATGGGTCGAGCTATCCCTAAAAATAGTGAAGCGAATTGAAAGATGAAACATCCGTCAGACATGCCCACGCCGAGAATGGAACGCAGAGGGTTTAGACCTGTGGTCAACTGTGATACCAGTTAGACCGCGGAAGCGCCCTTTGTTAATATAGTATATCATCCAATTGTTCAGTTGTATCCATATCAAAGAATACATTGCCATAGATTAGGCCATTCATAATGTTTAAATTTGTTTCTGTTGTGTGGCCACTTCCGTGCACATGGTATTGTTAAATCGGTCCAAAGATTCACAGATGTAATGAAGTGAAAGATGAAATACATTTCTTGTATAGCAGTGGCCTGGGTTTGAACCCTGGTGCTAGAGAGCTGTGCCCAGTCGTGCCATCAGTTAGGCCACGGATAGGGCCTTTTCAGCGTTCTTAGAACTGTATAACAACATACTTTCTAGAACTTCTAGAATGGATATTGTTATAAAGTTCTCTTATAACCTTTTTTTTTGGTAAGACAATTAAGGCTCATCTTATACATATAACAAAAAGATTAACAAATAAAATAATAATGAAGAAATAACAATACTGGATGTAGCTAAAATGGAAGTTGCATCGGTGTCACGTGGCCTAACGAGTTTGACTTCCGGCCATTTAAGTTCGTTCAGGAAGCCGAGTTTGACGAACACAAACACTCTATAGTGAAGTTCTGTCTGCGGAAAAGACCACACGCTGATGGGTGTTTATCTTGTGTCTGGGTAGTAGATTGGGTGGCCGAGATTAAATAGTTACATCATGGATATGACTAGAAATTGTTAGCGGCTTAATGGGATGTCAAGGTGGAGGTTATTTTGTAGCTGGATAATATTTGAGAGAATGGGACAGTGGGAAAAGCCGACCAACAGAATGAATGAAAAATTAAAAAGTGGCGGTGGGGAGGAGTTTCGGGGAAGGACGGTGCTTGAATCGGCGAGCTTTCTCCGGGCTATCTTAGAATTGTTGTTCGACTTCAGCCTAAAACTGCTATTTCCCAAACATATTGACGCAGAAATGTTTATTTATATCCCGTGACGCACGTCAGCGTCTTCGTTGAAATTCGTCTCGTTCAACATCATCGCCGTGAGTCTCTGATTGCAGCACGGACGGCACACGTCACACAGTTATCATTGCCCGTTGGTCTTGTTTTATGATACAAGGTTGGCATTTGGCGAAGAAGTCTTCTACCTGGAACATGTTTTTACTCCAGACGCACGCACGCGCCGCACAAGTTACCAACGCTCATCAACTGAGTAAACTATCTGATCAGTGATGTGATTTTAACCAGCCGGTCCGGTCCGTTCATCTCCATATTTTTGTGCAGCCAGGTGTGAGAATGTTGGCGTCTCGACGCAACGGGGGATTCGGCCATTTGAAAGCGGCTGGCGTTGTTTGCGCTGAATCGTGTAATGGCTTTTCCCTGTGATAAATGGCTTCTTTGTTTCTCCTGCCCTCGTTTGATTTGTGCCGCTTTTCCATTTTGGGGATTTCTTGGTTAGCCGAGGCTAGAGTCAAAAGAGGAAATTCCTTTCGTGTCCACTTGATTGTCTTCATATATATATACCAACTAAAGATCAGTACGTGATCTCATCTGAAACCGGGGAGGTTAATACTTTGATCCTTCCTACAGGTTGTCCGTAATCGCTATTTCCTATGGTTTCCCAAATCATGTCTACCCTTGAGTTCTCTCTAATAAATTGTTGACATATTTGACCTTGTCATTTGTGCAATTTCTCCTAAATTAATTCGATGTCCATGCGTCCCATTAGATAGTATTGCACCATGATTCTGCGATGGATCGCCTCCTCCTCCCATTAAGTTGTGACCCTTTATTTCGTGCCCAGAGTCTGTATCTGGCCACCCGATGGCCTTTAATTTCCCCCAGCCAGAGATGCTAGACGAACGCTGGAATTCCCCAGAGAATTGGATGACCTGACCTACTTCGAGCCATTCTCAGACTGAACATTTTTGGTAGAGGTACGAACACCTCCCCCCCCCCCCCGTGCGTGATTCAACAAAGCCCCCTCCACTGCTCCGACACCCCCTTCCATGGCACCGAACCAACAACACACATTTTGAGTTGGTTCACGGTTTGACTAATGCCAGCGAGGCCAACGCAGAGCCCCCTTCTCTGTATCTCTATGTAGGGCCCCGTCTCTAGCCAAGTCTAGGATGTTGGTCTACTTCCAGATGTCTACTTTAGCTGCCTGCGTGTGCTCGCTCGTTCAGTCAGTGCCGGCCTCTTTATTGTTTGGCCTAGCGAGCGCCCGATAGCCGACTAATTTGACTAGTTCGGATATCATTAGCTGGACAGCGGTCAGTGTGCTCGTGTCGGTGTGTGCGTGCGTCTCTGTACGTTTATATACACGTGTCCCACAAGCGGAGGCTTTGTTTGCACTTTGTGTGGCTTTTCTTTATGACGGTGTGATGTTCCGGTGAATTTACCGACATATTCGCGCCAGTTCGTAATCCCATCGTCTGCCGACGTTCGCTTCAGTTTTTGGATTAGAGTTTCATTTTCGACGCGAGTGGCCGCCGTCTTCAGTTGTTGAATCCAGCGACGATCTGCGGCTGCATTTGGCTGTAAGTATTTTGCTCACTTTCTAGAATGGCGTGGCGTGTGAGTCAGTTCGTGTATTGATTAATGGACAGATGTTATCACGGGACCTGTCCCCGGGGGAGGGGGGTTATTTCATAAATCATAAATGGCCTGTTCTATCCCCATGTCGTATTCATGGCCATGGGACGACGGCCTGTTAGTGTTATTCCGACTTGTTGACGTTGTGGCGATGTTGTCAATGCGTGGTGTCACTGAAAGGGGTGTTTCTTGTTTGGGATGGTCTCTCTATCTTGTTACAACAAACAATGGCCAATTATTCAGAGATTTAACTTACGACTGTATATTATAGTCAGAATGGATAGGTTTAAGTTTAGTTTAGATTGTAATTTCTTTAGCCTCGTCCCTTGATACAATGATAGTTGATAGATCTACATCCAAACACCTGGTTGCTAGGACCTAGAGTTCTATCGATTTTTTTTTTAGTTTATGGTTTGTGGGTTGACTCTAGTCTTTAAGTATCCATCATTTAATGCATAGACTATTATATCTTTTTTTTTAGTTTATGGTTTGTGGGTTGACTCTAGTCTTTAAGTATCCATCATTTAATGCATAGACTATTATATGCATCCGATCATTTGTTGATGAATTTTGCATCGTACCTTGACTGTGAGATTGCCCAACCCCTGTATCAGTGTATGTAGACTATTTAGTGTACTATAGGGTCTAGATCTACTAGTACTAGGTTTAGCATTGCCAATGAGCTCGATTCTTTTCGGAGATATTACTGCTATAGAATTGGTCTAGACTCTAGTATAGATCTAGAAGTTTTTGTCATTATTATTATTAAATCTTTATAATCAACAATAACCAGGAAATTGGATCATTTGCAGGAAATTGGATCATTTGACTTATGGAGTATGTTGTTGCTAGCTATCAATTGTCAGTTATTTAGATCTAATTCACGATAATACATACTGATTTAGTGATTACTGGTCCCGACCACGTGGAACAGAGGAACCGTCATACAGTGAGCACTTCATTCAGGGCATGGTCAATACTCAGCAGGCAGTTGGTGGCTTCGAAATGGGAGCCTATTCAGACCATCCATTTGCTTCTTGGCCACACTTCGTTGTCTGTTTGTAGAGATTTGAATTTTCGTAACATTTATTCTACTTAGCTTTGCTGAAGTGGATTTTAACATGACAAATTTGTCCCCAGAAATAGGATCCCTTGTCAGATGAAATCCGAATACAGTGTTGATTGTAGTCAGATGGTGACATCTGTTGTTCCTGTACAAACACACATTGCACACTCTAGATCTAACTCTTTCATTTGGCCATGGGCAATTTTTATTGAAGTAGCTTTGAACTGGTTCTGAAATTAATGTCAGGGGTGTGGTCACCCCCACCAGTTGTTATTGTTATTTGAGCTTTGGCCACCTTTTTTGTATTGTTTCTGGGCACAAAGTTTTAGTTTTCCTTATCAGCTTTTTTTTAGCAAATTACAAACTGTTTTACACATTTTAGTTTATTCCGTATGATGGAAGCACACAATACAAGTCATGAAATTCCTCCTACTGTATAAATTTATGAAATATGTGATTCAGTAGGGGGATGGTATGTTGATATTCATCAGAAAGCTGTTAAAATATGTTTATTTAATATTACAAAATATATTACACACAATAAGTACACATAAACATTCTTTTTAGAATAGTCATCCGATAACGATGATTATTATTCTTCTGCAATAGACAACCAAGTATTAAATAACCTTTTTAGTAATTAGTTGTCTGAAGCTGTACATGACAGTGTGTAAGTTTATATTTGTTTAAAGTTTCATGTAAATTTAGTTGTTTATAGCCTTCTGGCACTGGTCACACATGAGATGAATGGCCAAGGGATGGTTGTCATGGGAAACAAATCCCACAAAGACAGCTATAATAAACTATTACAACTAAGTCTAACCACTGTGCCAGGTGGATGGACCCATTTTAATGTAGAACATTTTTAATAGAAGATAACATAAGTCTTAGACTTATATATTATTATACTAATAGTGCTGAATTTTGGTTTGCAGAATTAGTCAAGAACGCTTTTTGGGGGGGGGGGGTACCACTCATAATATGCTCTTATTATAGGCAAAAAAACATAGTCTTGTGTTTAATCGTGTTTAATAATGTTAAAAGTAGCCTGTTGTTCATAGAAAATATTTTATAATCCTTGTCTGACTCTTATATAGAAAGTTTTATGATCAGAAGTCTACTGACTGGATCTAACCTTCAGCTATATAATCTTATAATGATGTTTGCCCACCATCTATACATCACAACATGACTTCTATTGAAGGGTTAATCCGTGTCTGGTCTTGGCTATGTTTGCATTACCAATCAGTAAGGGGTGGGAGTGTGGGTAAATTTGTATCCCTGGGGAGAATTCATTTGTTTTACATTAATGTTTAGGTCTGAGGTATGACAGGTACTTAATAACCTATACATGCCTTTGATAAGCCGCAGACGTGTTGTTCTGATAACTGGTATGAGAAGGAGATAACACTATTAAGTGTGCGTGTGTGTGTGTGTGTGTGTGTGTGTGTGTGTGTGTGTGTGTGCTGGGGGGGGTTGCTTTGTTGACTGTAGTCAGTGTCCGATATCTACCAAGATAAGATTATTAAGACATGGCTAGGATTGGCTGTTGGTATGAGAACCATAGACGTTCTACAAGTGGTTTTCTTTACTAAGAATGTTCTGTCCTAATTCGAATCTTTATGAAGTTTATAAATTGGTCCATATTGTAGATATGTGGCTATCTAACCTCACAGTGGTTAGAACATTGCTTTGCTAACCTCGAAGTTATGAGTTCAAATCCAACTAACATCTGTGTTTGTGGGATGTTTCCCTATAGAATGGCCCTACGCAAGCCATATGTACCAATGGTGTGACCAGCGCAAATTTAAAATTAACTGATATCAAATCATAAGTGTTGGTAGACTTTGGGGAGGATGTTCAGCAACTTTCCAGGTGTTCACTTTTTGCTCAGTACTAAATATTTGGTCAAGTTTAACTGTTTGTAATATATATATATATATATATATATATATATATATATATATATATATGGAAACCAATTTCTTAAAATACATTGTAACCAGTCCGAGCCTGGTATTCCTGACAGCAATAAGTTAGTGGATATATCATTTCGGTGGGTGGATCAACTTGAGCCAGATAAACAGATCCCCAATTTGTTTATCAGTTCCCTCAGTCAACCAAAGTGAAACCAGATGAGATAATGGTACGCCTCGCTCGCCCCAATAATCCCCATATTAAAGATGTCCTCCTATGATAAAAGGTGGCCAAACACAGAATGAAGCCATGAGAGACATGCAATGACAATGACAGGTTATCCAGACGCATCACGGGAGAGCCTAGCTTATCTCGGAGTTTAGGCGAAAGTGGGAATTGTCCACTCCTGTAAATGCAGGATCACCGTAAATAATTCCATCTTCCAGTTTATTACATTAAATCATGTTTTACTGTAGGGTTATATGAACGTAGAAGTGGAGAATGAATGCCCTTCGCTTATTGTTTATGCGCAAACTTTGAAATGTTTGGGGTCCAGGCTCACAGATACGAAACAAGGTCACCATAATTGCTATAGTGTCAGTGTGAATCGGTAGATTAATCTGACTGGGTTAAAATTTTGTTTTATTATTCACGGGTTAGATGTCTAGATGAAAAGGGTTTTAATTGTTTCCAAAGCGGCACTCCAAAGGGGTAGGGGTAGTACCTGAGTTTTCAGTAACGTCTAGAAAGTGTTGAAAAACTAGTTAGTTGTGTGTTCAGTAAACAGAAAGCCATTGGCGAAAAACCTTGCCATCTTTGCTTGATTAAAGTGTTTTGCGGGTACAGGATAATGAACGGTGCTGTTTGGATTAGGTGAACTTGAAAGTGAATCAGGTCCGAGCCTGGTGTTTATATCCAGATGTCGAAATGGAATTGTTCCCTGTTGTTTTCTGTAAAGTGGTATCGTGTAGACTTGGTAGGTTAACGTCATGGTGTGATGTTTGCATTGTTTCATTACTCATCCGGAGATACTTGAAGTTTAAGATAGGTATTTATAATTTTGGGGCTGGATTCCAGGAATGGGTAGCTGAGCAGCTGGATTTTTTAAGAAAGTGTCAAACATTTTGGTTTGGGTAAAACTTCACCAGGATTCATTAATTAAGCTGGTTTTACTCTACAGCTAACAAAACGGTGCCTATTTCTATTTAATTTGCATGAACTTGAAAATGGGTTCTTGAAAATGTACTGACAAGTACAACTGCCAAGCTAAAAATAAATGATATATTTTACTATGGGTTGATTAACCTGTGTCTGGTCTTGTGGTTTCATTTGCTAATCATAGGAAGATGCTTAGGTAGAACAGACATTAATTTTCTCTTAATTTGTTAGCTCTGGAGTGCTTCATTTATTCAGCAAAATTACTTTTTTGTGGTAGGTTGTGATAGTGGGAGAAGAAAACGAGGTTTTGTTCTTCCTGTTATCGCTCTGAACAAATGCCAGAATGAGATGACGTAATTTGAAGGAAAAAAGATCAGTTTAATATCCCCATAACACTGAATGTTGTAAAATCCTTCTGGATCAGCTAGGTAAACAGATTTATTGCGTAAAAATTATATTTCTAGGAACACTGACCGGAATGGTAGCAGTCTTTGGGTTGGGGGGAGGGTGTACTGAAAGTTAAGAATAGAAAAACTGTACCATAGTGATACTAGTTTTAGCGGGCGGCCCACTGTTGCTGTACCTTAAACAGCGGTAGTCTTTAAAAGATTTTTCTGTTGTGACTAAAGAGGCCAGTGTTAGAGGTTGTATATTTTGGGAAGTTTCTGGTATGCTGTAGTCTATTAATGCGATAACTGTAGGCGATCTTTTAAGACAGGTTTTCATTTCCATAAGTGACCATCTGATTTCCCTTTCCACACTGTTAACACACGCAAACACACACACGGATGCACACACATTTGTATTTGCCGTTGTATAACTCCAGGAAAATTAATTATTTACCGTGGAAAGAAAATTCCTGCCTCAGTTTGAACTTTTCGACTTTATGTGAGAGTTTTAGAACCAGGCAGAGCTAGTTTTTATTGCACTCCGTTTCTAGATGATGTGGAATAAACAAGATTGTTGGGTTTTATATATTATATGGGTTACTTGGAACAGGATGCCAGTGATATCAATAGAGTTGTATCTACTTGTAGCCAGACTACTTCCATGTACTTTGATTTGGAGGAGACGTGAATTGTTCAACTGAGTGTTATTTGGCATGACTTGAGGCATTTTGCTGCATGGTTATTGCATTATGTCACTTTACAGGTGGATTGCTGACTTAAGTGGATTCGGATGGATTGTGAATTTATAATTAATGGCTGGATGATAGGTGATTATGTTTGTGCATGTTTGGCATGGAGCTGACTTTACAGGATGAATGGGCTGATGAATGGACTAAATCGAATTGGACTTGATAACCTTAAGGACAAAAGATTGCTTTGCGAAATTTTTATTATTTAATAGTGTTCTGTCCCATTGGGAAGTTTCTCAATGGTGGGTTTTCTGAATGTGTGGAGGAATGACCAAATGAGCTTTGGGTGAGTGGGTGGTAGCTTGAAGAATTGTGTTCTGAATGGGTGGGTTTATGGAGGTTTGGTATCAGTGTAAATGTATGATTGGATGATGATGATGCTTGGTGTTTTACGGCCACTTTTGTGCACATGGTAGGTTAAATGGGCTGAAATGTATGATTGGAAATGAGATAGATTTGTGGAAGTTACGGACTTGTTGAAATCGAATTTTAATGAATATTCAGTCATCTTGAAAAAAATGGTATGTAGGTTTTGTTATTTTTAAGACAAATACTACTAATGTAGTAGTAGTAGCAGTAGTACTAATAATAGCAGTTTATATTTCGTAAAAGGCTGTCTTACTTGTACGTGCATGTCTGTGCAATCACACACATGGATACACACACACACACACCCATACACAAACACGTCTTTGATATAGCTCTCTGCTAGTCTTAGATAAACATTCGTTGGTTATAATTGGTAGTATTGCAGGAAGGAGGTAACACCATAAAACCTAAAAACATCCTTCAAAATAATAACCAGCATCGTGATTATCATGATCAAATTCGGGCTCACTTCTCCAACACTAAGACAATTTTAAACTAGATGTCATCCAATCTATCCGGAAGTTAGCTGTCTCATATCTCGGAGATCCTGAAGCGGGTGTCTGGAGCCTTGTCTTACATTTGTATTGGTTCATCCAGCATGCTACATCCCATAGGCCGGTATTCCTAGTCTCGCTTTCATTTCACTCACCGTGCCTCTGTAGACAGACTGTATATCAGACCTGTAGCCGTGTAATCATCAGTCATTGGGCCCGCCTCAGGCCGCTGGTTACAAGCCTTCCGAGACCTATATTTATACCAGTGATCCATTGGTCAGAGTTGAGATATATTGTGACTGTCTACGGTATCCCGTATGGGCTCGTTATACAGTGGGAGGAGTTCAGTCCGTGGTGGACTGTATATTGGACATGATCAACCATATCCTACCCCCTTGGTAATATATTGCCTGTCATTCACCGGTTTAGCTCATCCAGCCATCCACCCACCATTTATGGTGACGCACTTACTATACCTTTCCGTGTCACTGTGACCCATCCAGTTCCTAATACCTAGTCCCGTGTATAACCGAACTATTAGTCTCCAGTGAACCATAACTTTAAAAAGTTATAGCACTCGCCCTGTTATAAGTTATAATGTTGGACTGTTCTCAGGTGACCTGGTAATTTGACATGATATCATCGTGGAATGTTGGCGTACACGTTATTATTATTATTATCAGGGTTATGATTATTATTGTTATTATTAAAATGATATGAACATATTCTTATATAGTGGCTAATCATCAACAAAGAGTGTGTTTTGATATAGAATGGCGCTTTTGTCGTGATGTAAATATGAATGTTTAACATGTTACCGTTGGTGTGTACTGACATCGTACTAGAACTTCAGCCAAGAAAAAGACTGTTTTTCGTGTTATTGTATATCGATTGTGATCTCTTCATGGATTTACTTAATATGGCTAGAATTGTTCAGCTACCAGAGGAGTATCCACTGCAGCTCAGATACGATAGTGTATGGCAGCGTCTGTCGGAAATTATTTTCTAACACGGCACATATCGTCGGTAATCTCCTCCATTTATCAATCCAGAACCGATTGGTGTGTGTGTGTGCGCGCGCGCGTGTGTATAGTTTGTGTTTACATGATAAATAGCATACAATTATACAATGATCATTATAGTCTATGTAATTATTTGGGTGGTTGTATTCAAAAGAGAGATGATTGAGTGATCCAGTGGCAATGAACTCTGGCTTTTCTAGAAGAATACTGTGTAACTCAGCCACTTCGGGGTTCAATATAATTTGATTAACAGTCACGGGGTCTGGCACTGGAATTCATTAGAACTCCTCAAATGCTGGCCCCCGGGTAGCCACCCGTGTTTGCCATTACTGAAAGTGGGGGGGGGGGGGATCTGCTTCCTACCGCCTCTGGACATTAAACACACGGAGTATAAGCTTTCTGTGTTTTAGCAAAAATGAGCAACGATCTGTATGGTTCAGGTTTCCAGTGGTCCTTTGATACAGTTGAGAGGGGCCCCCTTAAGGGAGTTGATCACGAAGCAAGGTTTTGCATCTTTATGTGGTTTCACTCGGGTATAGAATACCGCATTGATTCCGATTGCTAGTTATCGAAGGATTCAGCCTCAGACAACAACAACAGATGCTGCGGTCCGGGAAGGTGGTTTCTATGCTGTAACAGAGCACAAAGTGTAATTTCATTAGAGTGTATGTTAGTTTGATCACATCACAATTCCTGACACTGATTCCTCGTAATTAATTTGCCGTCTATCCGGAAGTGCCCAGCTGGAGACGACTCAGTCAGTGACATAGTTCACGCTAACACGGATGACCAGTGAGTGATTCATTAACATTTTGACAGGATTAGCCTCGCAGGTCTGTCCCTGCTCAACTGCCAGTCCATGTCCAAGTTACACGCGAGCATTCTCTACCAGCCTTTGTCAGGCCGTATCTTCATCTAGTCTATTGCATCAGCGGCTCAACCCGTTTAGCCATTCAACTTTATGCCTCTTCGTTGGGCACTAGAGGACGAACAAAGGATGTCTGCCGTAGACAGACAAGCGTTGACGGGCTGACTCACCACTTTGTTCTCCCGTCTGGGCCGCATTTTGACAACAAAAATGGTGCTGATATAATGGCATGGTTTTGTATTAGATCCCTCTTATCATCCATGTTACCGGTTATTAAATCATCATTGTTTTAGCGATATGGGTGGATATCTGCAATGGGTGTGAGATGAACGGATGTTTGCGGTGTTAATTCTGCGATTCCAGCGACATTTTAACGAATGGCGCAAAAAGCCAAACATGCGTGAGTTCCGCATTACGCAAAATAACTCCCCAACACGCCATATTGTAAGGGTTACTATCAACCGTCTCCCCATCAACATTATTTTACCCCTAAATGGTTTTCGTGCCAATGATGCTTGCCAAATGCTCATGTTAAATTGTAATCCCTCTCTTTTTTTAGCCTAAGGGTCGCAAGGATCCCCCCTACCAACCAACCCCCTCCCCGTTACACCCCCCCCCACACACACACACATTAGCTAAGTCCTAGCAGCAACACTGATTTGTATGATTAAGGGCATGAGTGGTTGCTGGCGATAAATTTATATAAATAGCTGCCGACAATCCCATATCTTGGGTACAGCCGAACCCAGGGGCAGTCGCTCTCGGTATCGAATTTTTGGGGACCGTTACAAGACCCAATGCTAGAGACCTGGTTAAGTAATTACAAATTTGTATTAATGATATTGTATGAGGGTGGTGTTCAGCTGTCCGGACCTCCCACCATTCTAAGGAGGTCTGGCTGGGGGCATGAATAGCTAATTTTATGAAGGGGCCTTTTACATGGATGAATGGTTGTGCTGTTGGTATGGGTTACCAGTAATATTGAATGACTGGTGGCAAGTCTAGCTTGTACTGCGATTGGCTAATGGCATGTGGTCAGATGACAGTTTTGTTAAGGGTAGCTGTGACGTGTGGTTATAGGCATGGGTAGCTGGTAATGTGGACTGAGCTAATCATATAGTACAGTTAGCCAGTAGAATGGTTGGCTAGTGGTATTAGTCATCCGTTAACCAGCCTGTAGACATATCAGGATGTGAAAAGTGTTCTAATTACTAACAAGACAAGAGCCGCCTGCGATATCAACGCCTACATCTCAACTACTGAGCTTTCTTGGAACGTTCTTATACGGGTCACACTGACTGACTTTAATATATCTACAGGTGGAGAAAGGCAGACACTGAGACAGGCCTTTATCACTAGTGATAGAGCGATGTCGGCTTAAGTACACATCGGGTGTCACGTTATAGAAGTCTTCACTGTAGTTTAATTTTTAACCAGCGATTGTCAGAATCATTAAAGAAGTGTTATCTAGTCATGGAGAAGAGACTTCAAAAGACTCCTCTGGTATCAATAAATATCATGTTGTTTTTTAATATTGATATTGTAGTAAGAGATAGGTGAGAGATGGTTTTATTTGGTAATTTTTAAGACCAAGTATGTTTATTCTTTGTTCGTCATAATATTCCACTAAGATAATTTTTTATCAGTAATAAGGCCAGACCAGTGGCTTTACTGTAAATTTCACTAACTTTATTCGTTTCTTTCTATTTGCATTTTTCTCCAATGCTCTCTGAAGCTACCCTTTGGACCGTTCCTTCGCTACTCCTGGGATATGTTGCTTAAAGCTTTCTTTTTAATGAGTAAAACAAATATTTATAATTCAGAAATATATTTCTTAGTATCCTATTACAAATATAATTATTGAGATGAATGTTACCAATTATTAGGGGATTAAAGTTCAGATTTTATTTTATTTGGTTAATATAATTATGTGAATTTTTTCTTATTAAAAATTCACTGGTGAGCAAGTGTCCACTTTCTCATTTGCTTGGTGAACAAGTCTCCGGGTGAGCAACTGTCCTACACCCGAAATTCCACATTCTAAACAGCTAACCTATCAAACGTGCTCTTTCGTGGCTCATTTAGTATTTGTGATGAAGTTGATTTTTTATTGCTGGCCCAGTTTCAGAATCTGCCAGAAGTGTGATATTGAAATTGTTATTCACTTTTTGTCTCGTTTCTGTACCACGGTGTGACGTCGGTGATGTGATGACGCTGTTATGATCACTGTGGGGTTGAATCGGCTTCGCTGTCGCCGAAATACCACCGACATCAAATCTAACTTATGGATGATATCCACCATACTGAATTAAAAGTCTTTCACTGGAGATGATGGGTGCGTGGGTATCTGATTAACAGTACAGTTAATTGTTGGGACATCTGTTCTGCTAGTTGCACACCAGCGTGCGCGCACGTTACACGTCAGCGTGCGCGCACGGGCGCATATGCACACACCTCATTCTAAAAATATAATGCAGGTATTGGTATGTGGCCTTTGTATGGCCACTCTATCTTTGCGTTATGTGGCTGTAGTGTGTAATGGTTGTCTAATGAGTGTATATTATTATGAATGTAAATTAGTTCACGTTAGTAAACAGTATGTAGCTGGCTTGTCCCTTATAGGTGTAATGTTTGAAGAGTCCTACTGGATACGGCAGCAGGTCATGTTTATCTTATGGATTGTTTATGGAGCCCCGCAGTTCTTGAGAAAGTCAACCCCCTCCCCGACCCGCACTCTGATTTTGACGATCTCGCTTGCTTCTGTACGGACTAGACCATTCACTATACTTAACTCTGATTGACTTGAGTTTAATCAGATCAGAAGATATTTGAAATCATATTAGTCGCAGTAAGAAACAAGTTGATGCGTTTGTGTATTAAAATATTTATTATGTGACCGAGATTTCGATGTAATACCGTCTTCGTTATTATATTTATTATGTATCACTGTTAATTGACATAATATGCATTTTCGATAAATGCAAATTGGTACAATATTAAACATACTACTAACTCGCCAGTTCATTTAGCAATTCAGCATTGATTTTATTATACTCAGTTACGAATCATAATTTATACCTCCAGAGACCCCCTCCGACCCCAAAATATGTAAATACATCCAGATTTCACTAATCCTTACTGAGTCATGTTGGTCGGACTAGAATATGTCGAATTATAAAAAATGCCTTGGAACACCCACTTTGATCAGTACATGTAGTTGATCAATGGACGAGACAGTATAATAACAAAATAGCACAACACCAGGTTAGTATATTAGAAATCCTGTGTCATAATAAAATCATACGTAGAAGCTTTCACGTTCTGAAGTTATAGAAAATGGAATAGGTGGCCAGAGTAAGTCTGGATTATACGTGAGCTTACTGTATTATATTGTTTGCTGTAATAACGTTATGTTGAACGTACACATACACACCTTTGTTCCGCGGGTTAACCTTTGGCCTATTGGCAGCAATTCAAATATTCACCAGTATCAGTTATGCCCAGTTTCACTTTGTTATTTTATTAATACACCTACTTCATCTCGTGCAGGGCCCCTCCCTGGTCCAACTGGTAGCGCGGTTGGCCACAGATCTATAGCACCTGAGTTCAAACCCCGGCCGGGCTATATCAGAAGGGTGTTTCATCTTTCACAACACCTCATTACCTTTGGAGGTCGCTCGGCCCATTTGGCCTACCTTGTGCACAAACGTGGCCCTAAAACAGCAACATATACAATTTTTTACATCGTCTCATGTGTGTTCAAGAAAGGAGTTTTCTGGTTTAAGCTCTGATCATTGTCTTAATACACCGGATACCATCCCGTCTAGGCCAATCCTCGGTGTTGTCACTTTGTAGTGAAGTGGTGGGTTAATCAGGTCAATCCGTTTATCTCATCAAAGGTGCTACATTTAACACGTTCGACGTCCATCTTCCTATAGTGTCATTTTGGTTCGGCTTTAGTGGGAGCTTTATGGCTAGCGCCGGCGATAATGAAGTTAATGAGGCTGTCTGTAAAATTCGACTAATACATCTTAACCATCTGACTATAATACAGAATCGTGACCTGTATGTGTGTCAGAGGTTACGTATTAATTGTCTGACTGCCATACATAGTGATTGGGGTGCTCGCGACTGACTGGCATAAAATTATACGATGATACACATTCATTGTCTGACTGTAATGTGTACAAACAATACGTCTTTGCTGTCACACTGTAGTAACGTATAGCAGATGACAACGTGTCATAAACTTTGGCTGGTAGTGATTGGCCTGTGTTAACAGTTAGACTATGATGAATATTACAGTAATAATATTTTAGTATATAATGCACATGATACCTTTTACACACTGGTGACCTTTGGGATAAACATTAGGCTTCTGCCTGTAATAGATTTAAAGTGTCTGACTATAGCGTAAGAAATGGGCTGGTGTCACTGTTATACGTGAACTCCTTTAACACCAAAATGTGTTGGTGATGGTTTGTCAGCGTTACAAAGTGCTGGTCTGGACTGTAAACACGGGACCTCCCGTCTAACAGTCTAGGAACTGATTATCCGAGTGTAATAAACGGTCCTCGGCGTAAAATAAAGCGTGTATGACAGTATGAGACGGTAATAATAGTAATGTAGAGTGGACATTGTCAGGCTGTCACTGTTAAGTGACACCATGAATATAGGATGTTATCATAGCAGGCAATAACTATTCAATATTCGACCGTATCCCCCCCCCACATGCTTCTCCCCCATATCCATATTGAGATCGAATGATTGATCACTAGACAAGAGCCATAAGACGTACAGCCTCGTGTCTGATGCTGACCTAAAGACATCGGTAATGTGAGATGGTCTGTAACACGGGAGGCATATGGCTAATAGATTGGGATAGCTCTACTAGTAGATGTTGTTAGAGCCTTTTCTTCTGAGCGCTCGCCGCTTGTTGTTATTGGTTATAACACGTTTTTGATGCCATTTCTGGTGTCGGCTTGGCTCTCGGTAGTGCTGAACCTAGGTCAGTTCCGGATACGTCTGGATCAGCTCGATTGATTCTTTTTTTTCTCGCCGTATCTGGCTCAGTGTGTTAAATAGATTCATTGGGATTCTTCTCGGAAGGTCGTTTGTTTATTTACTCCGCTGCCACATAGCTCTGCGAATCTCCAGGTTGTGGCATCAAATCCCTGGATATGTGGGATCATGCGATGTTTCATCCTTTAATTAAATGCTTCGTAATCCGTAGTATCTTCTCGGACAGGTTAGACAAGGATATTGTCAAGATAAAGCAATTGCTCACCGGCACACATACTATATGCAAATACAGAATTAAATATAATCTTAAATGTATTGTAGAAATTCATTTATGACCGGTTTAACATGAAGGCTAAGCAAATCAACTGACTCAACTGACATGATTCCATCTGAAGTATCTTGTTTCTGTGTATGGAGTTCCTTAATTATTGTCACATTAATATTAGCGATTACGATGAAAATTTATGTATTTTTTGTGACTTGACATTTGCAAATATTTATTTTATACGTATATAATAATATGCTGACTGGTACAGTTATTGCAAACACGTAATAGATTTATCACTTGCCCCGACTGATATGTTTAATGTTATTGTAATGTTAAATCTGCTACTGTGAGGTTATTCACTGGCCACTTGATAGATTATCACGTCTGCATATATATATATATATATATATATATATATATATATATTCAAAACTATCATGATTATTTCACATCACAAAGATTTTGCATTAAAATATGACCTCAGAGTGAATACATTTCCAACTTTTAATGTACTTATGATTTGTGTTACAGTGTTTGCAGTATATTTATTGGATGATACAGCCTTCAGGTGATCATTAACCTGTATTGGAGACCATTTCTTAACAGCTGAGATTATTGCGTTTCCCCTAGCTAATGTAATTAACTAGTTATGATCGTGTAATGGTGGCAGCTAGTTTATTTATAAATCTGCTCTTGCTAGAAGGCATCCACCAGTTCGTAAATAAGATACTTTGACAGTGTGGATAAAAGAGAAACTATTGTTTAGTTGTACTTTTTCCTGTAGGATTCCAGAATGAATTTTATTCAACATTCTATGATTACATGTGTTTAACATATTGTCTTTCGGAATCATTTTTTTTTCCGGAACACCTTGTACAAGAGTTTCACCCTTTAAGTGTTGATGGGTAAGTAGTGAATGAATAAATGTGTAGTGTATGCAGGTTGATTGAATTGAGCTACTCCATAAGAATATTAATTCACCAGAGTTTCTTAATTTAAAGGATTACTTATATCCAAAGTACATATAATACTCTGATTCAAGATCTAGACTTAGTAATTGTATTTAGAAACCCAACTTGGTTGTGATGGTAAAGGCAGCTAAATATACCAGTAGAAGAATAGCCAAGTCGCAAACATACACCTATTTTCAATCTGCATTTTTGAGTTTCTTGAAATGTGACATCAGTGTTTGCTTTTTAATAGTCTGAATCATACAATATAGGTTAAATCTGTTCGGCCTCATTATGCCAAACACCCAAAATACTAACATCATAGAATGATGAATTTTTCATAATGGTTCCTGCTGTTGTGAATGCTTTAATAAAAAATAATTAATTTAATTCAATTTACAGATTGCTTCATTTACATAAGTTAATCAGAATGGAGGAGGAGATGCTTTATATTTTACTACTGTAAACAGTTACTGGAGGAGGGGTGAAGGACCTGTGTCCCTTGAGTTAATTATCAGTATAAATACTTATTACACAGACTGTATCAGATAAACAAGCCGGTAATCTATAAACCCCAGGAGCAGAAAGTTAAATGTCTGTCTAGGTATATTTAGACCAGATAGTATAGTATGGTCAGTGATATTCTTAGGAGCTGGCTGTTACTGGAGACCCAACAAATACTAGCATTTTGTTGGCTTCCCTTTTATCTATATAGTTTTTTATCAGACTAGTCCAAGCTAAATATACATATGCCTCCAAGGATACACCATTAACTTTGAGATATTCTCTGAACACTCACAGGTGAGTGAAAATTCTCTCTCTCTCTCTCTCTCTCTCTTCTCACCTGTGTGTGTGTGGTCTAGTTATGTATAAATTTATAATCTATCTGATTTAAATAATTCTGCTTTAATGCTGCATTATTATTGTTCCCTGAATATATCTAAATCATGCTTCGGTAATGCCACTGACAGTGAGCTGCAGACATCCATGTCGATTTGAAATCCATGTGTTAACTGGTGTCTAGGATGTTTCATCCGATTTATATGAGGATGCACTCTTCGGCCATACTTCCCAAGGCTTAAAAACACTCACTCATTCATAAAGGCTTAGTATTCTGTTCATGTAATAGGGTATATTGTTTGTATCATTTTTGTGTAGGAGTGGTTTGCTGTTGGTATGCTTAATGATTGCATATGATGGAAAGTTGTCATAGAAGATGTAATATGTTAATGATGGATGTCAGCGTCATAGATACAACAATTAGAATGAGATTGCTCTCTTGATAGAGAAGAACATCGAAAACATTTCAATAGCCAAATTGTCTTTGCGGCTCATTATGGTACAAATCATATTAACAAACCGATATTCCTCACTCTTTATTATCTGATGGTCTACTTTATTAATGTTTATTGTTTGTAGTGGAACATAGCTATCTTTAAGCCAACTGGTCTTAAAACTTGTGTCTTCAATTTATTACACCTAAAATTTTGATCTTAAGACCGTGCTTCAAAACAATGAATTGAAGCATCCTTAGTGCAATTTGGATTCATTATGTAAATTACAATATACTTATTATTAACATTATTAGTATTATAAGGAATACCTAATATAGTTCTTGTGAGGTAGGTTCACCATCAGAAAGAATATGTCTAAACAGTGAACGGTTACACTCAAAATTTTTTTTTTAAAGTTTAACCCTTTATCAGAGTGTTTCTTATTACTAACAATTGCCAGTTTGTGGGTTAAGTCTTTGTGTTCTTAACTCTCTGCAGATTGTTTGCACCAAGCAGGTCAGATTAGCAACGGATCTGAACAATTTTAAAGTGTAATTATAGCATCTCCATAGTGCACAAACCCACTGTCAACATGTGATCTTTAGCACGGATATAGTTCATGTTAGTTCAGAAGAAAATGTAAACCATGTTATTGTGGGAGACAAGTGATCACTTTGTTAAGCAAGTAAATGTTGAAATCTACTTACCAGATAGCAGCTGGCCTTTAGAGATTTTCTGTTAGTATGGAACCGTATTAGTGCCGTACAACCTAAATTATTGTCCATCTACCTGCGTCACTTGTTGACAGTAGACATGTTGTCTGCTTAAGTTGTATAGTTATTGTGTACGTATTACGATAGAAGTTGGAAAGTCTGGGGATGGGATAATGTGTATTATTATTATTATTGGTTACAGCCAATGTGTTGAGTCTCTTGAGCAATACTGCAGCATTGCTTTCACTGAAACCAGTTAAAATTGAGTAGGAATATGTCTGGATAGCTTAGCCCTAAAAGTTTGAGCTGATGTCAATTTGCTGTTGCTACTCTCATCAGTGGTAAGAGAATTATAGACAGTTTATTATAAGTACTATATATATATATATATATATATATATATATATATATATATATATTGTTTATTTCATTTTGATGTAGCATGTCACAATTCCGTCATATTTGGCAACATCATCAATACCAATGGCAACACCTTTATTATATTTAACTATATTTAACATCACACTCACACATTAACACTCTTTTAAAGTCACCCAACTCCTTTGCTCTACCCAAAGGATCTATATGCTGCCACAGAAACCATTAAGAAGAATGAAGTTTTATCAGCATTGTTATCTACTGTTTTTAATTCATTATATATAGAGAGGGCTTAACAGCTAGTAGTTCATTATATGTAGACCTACAGGTCTCGGTTACAACTGGAAACAATATTTGTTTTAATAACAACTGGAAACAATATTTGTTTTATTTTTTCCTTCGTCCTACATGTGACCATGAGTTGGGCTAAACGAACGTTTAATCCACTTACAGATCATGTAGCTGTGTCTTCATTGCGTAAAAGTGTGTATGTATGTGCCATCTAACAGCAGATGTTTCACGGCATGGAGCATAACCCGATGACGGTGTTGCACTTGAAAAATGACAACATCGTCTTGGTCACCGGGATGGTGTTTGTGTTGCCAAGTCGCATTATCTTCAGATTGTTTTCTCGGTAGCAGCGTGTTCGTATTTACTATGTGCTCCTTGCTGGCAGTTAAATATGTACGATATAAAGAGATTACATGGCTTCTGTAGAGACTGTCAAACCTATAATAAGGTACTACTGGGAGGAAGAGGATGATACGAGAACATTAAAATCAGAATATATCCAACTGTCTTAGTTTGTGATTTAGCTGTGTATAATAAGGCACAGGCACGGGGAATCTCGAACCGCGAATTCAAACTCTGGACGTTTCTTTGGGGGACTGGATCCAGAGTGGCTACTTTTCATCCTGAGACGTGTAATGTCTCACCAGTCCCTAAACCACCAATCAAAGAACACCCAAGTTTTACCGGTTTATGATTATTACATTAATGCAGCTACGTGTATCACAATACCTGTTTGGTTGTGTGTGTGCGCGCACGCGCGCGTGTGTGCGTGCGTACGTCTGGGTGTCTCGGACTGCATATCTTTGCTGGAGTCTCTGTATGTCTGTTGTCTTTGTTTGAAGGCATTTTTGTATCCATGGGTGCAAGAAAGATTGATATACAAACTGCCTGACAAACAGCTAGACGGTGAGGTCCAAACAGATAGGTAGACAGACAAGGGTAGACAGGCAAACGGACTTGCCATTTAGTATTCTTTTACCAAACAATTTTCATCAGTTATGCCCCAGTGACTGCTAAAGTTGAGGGCCTTCAGGTTTAATGTTATATGCTGATATGAGAAAATACAGGAAATTCTTTTCTGTCATGTTTAATTATTTGCTTGTTCCTGTGTGCAGGGTTAGTGTGTGTGTGTGTGTGTGTGTGTGTGTGTGTGTGTGTGTGTGTGTGTGTTTAAGAGCTCTCCATATAGCAGATCAGACCAAACCACTGTCTTGTTGAACAAAGATCGGTATTTGGTTAAACATGTAAGTAAGCAGTGGTTGTAAATATAGAGCAAGTATAATAAGCGTGGAGGTATCAAGTCTGACGAGTGTGATACGTTAACATATAGGGATGGAAATTATCATTTGACATCCGCTTTAAGTTTAACTCTGTGTTCTATAGAAAACCTACAGGATGTTAGCCCTTTCGTTTATGTCATGATAGCCATTGTACTATGTTTACATGTAGCTTTGAGTTATGTTGCTGCTCCTTGCCCTGTAGTGGTGGTGAGAAGTGGGCGACTTCATCAGAAAATATGTCCTGTTGAGGGGGGGGGGGGTCGTTGTGTTCTGTGATAGCTGCATCTCTAACATGCTGTGTGTCTGGGAGTGACTCTGTCAGGTTGTGTCTGGTATAGCTTATCATGGCGTTATTGATATGCTAGAGTTACTGTGTTAACGTAAGTATTGCAACTGACCACATCCAGGTGACTAATAAGCTTCTAGTTAAATATGTATTGACTTTTATATTGATCCCCATAGGTACACAACTTTATGCTGCGGTTCACCCAGGTACAGATTTCGGGGGAGTACGGTGAATGGGGGCAGGTAGCCAGCTAGTACAGAGTACACTGCCGCTGAACTCTTATCTTTTTTAGTGGTGAACGTGGATAAACCTGGATATACACTAACTGCCTCATTAAAGCTTAATTTGAGGAACATTTCAATGAATTAATGCTACTATCGCAGGCTTTGAACGTCTGCCATTTAATCACTGATAGACTGCCTTTCCGATGGGCTGCATTTGATCATCCAGTGTCTGTTTGAATTTATGATTTGTTTGTTGTTGTGGTGTATGTTTTTTTGAGACATGAAAGACTGGGTGACCTTTTCTTGGATATTTTATTATTGTTTAAAGCATAAATGTACCAGTGGTGGTGATTTATCTAATTTTTTGTCGTCTTACTTTCCAGGCTTATATTATAGTGTTCACAAAGATCAGGAGATTTGACTCGTCACCATGCCGGACAGCGGCCTTGGAGCAGTTAAGATCGCGGGCAAAGATGATGGATGCTGTGGCATATTCTTCCTGAAGTATTGTCTCTACATCTTCAATTTGATATTCTGGGTGAGTACCAGTGTGTGTGTGTGTGTGTGTGTGTGTGTTAAGTTCTAACAGCATGTGAAAAATCACAGTCAAAGAAAACCATGATTATAAGTATAACTTATGGCTCACTAATCAAGCGGTTGAACCCTGTGTACTTTCGTGCGCCCGCGCGCGTGTGTGATGACCTAAGCACCCATAAAAATTTATTTGGGCCAGCAATCTTATACCTCAGATCTGTAAACCTGCGCATTGTATATAACATCTGGCTGACTCATCAGTTTTTGAGACCCAGACTTTCATCTTGGTTTTTTTAGTTAGCAAATATGGCCAACACACCAATGGATTCCATCATCATTCTGAGATGATCCTTGATAAGATCCTTTGTTCTTCCTTGGCCTGATCCTTATAGGCAGTTGTCTGATCTCGGTGTAACACCAGCAATGGAGTAAAATTTCCCCTGACAAGGATGTCGCCTGCCTGCCTTTTCCAAAGTGAAATGTTTATTTAACCAGCCACGGGTGGGATTGATTTCTGGCAAGATGATCAAAGGTTCCGAACCATTCCGGGAGAGTTGCTTTACAAAAGGAAATGTCATCATCTCCGTGGAGACGACATTGGTTACAATGTGACACTGGGATGATTTCCATTCGAAGAGGTGATGGAACACATCACATCAGAATTCGGAGCTTCGCCACTAAACAAGCTTCTTTTATGCAGTGCCGTGCTGCCATTCGGAATTGTTTAAAATCGGGGATTACGGACAGTTGCTCACCCGGACAGTTGCTCACCCGGACAGTTGCTCACTGAACACTTGCTCACCAGACGGTTGTTCACCTGGACACTTGCTCACCAAGCAAATGAAAAAGTGAACACTTGCTCACCAGTGAATTTTTACTGAGAAAAAAATTAAATGATTTCTAATTCATAAATATATTTCTTAGTATCCTATTACCTATATAATTATTGGGATGAATATTACCAATTATTAGGGAGATTATTTTATCAGAGATTATTTTATTTTATTTGGTTAATATAATTATGTGCATTTATTCTCTCATTAAAAATTCACTGGTGAGCAAGTGTCCACTTTCTCATTTGCTTGGTGAGCAAATGACCGGGTGAACAACTGTCCTACACCCCCGGTTAAACAGTTAACATGTGGGTGTAGTGTCTGTAACATATTTCTAGGCTCTTTATGCATTTGTGTACCTCATCAAGATCTGGCTGTGCTTAATTCTATCCAGATTGATAACCGTAAAAACTGAAGTTGGGAAATTAGCGAAATGTTTTGACCCAATGGAGATTTTTTTTATAATTCTGGTTTTTCATTTGAGTTTTTCTATTGCATTGGTGTGCGTCTGGGAGGGGAAGGGTGTATACGTGCGTGTGTGCGTACATGTGTTACCAGTGCATGAAATGGTACTGGCTCAGGGGATCAAACCTAACTGCTGTTTGGTGTAGGTGATCAAACAGAGGACTGGGTTGAGCGTAGTAACTTTTCCAGGACACACAAGATCTTGCGAAACTTGGCGCGCGTGTATGTGTGTGTTGGGGGGGGATGTTTGAGGATGTATTTTTGTCAGTATAGTGCTGCTTAATTAATACTTGCCATATTATCAAGGCTTGTTAATAGCTACTGCGTCTAACATTACAATTTCCAGCCTCTCCCTTTGTGTGTGGGTGTACGTTACATCAGTATTATCGGCAAATTAGCTAGCGTCATTTTTGCCCCATCTTTTCTCTGCCATGTTTATCTCGGTTTATTAAAAAAAAACATGACCAAGAGGAGAAAGTAATGTGTTACCAATGGCTCTCTTTCTCCGTGTGTAGACTCCACAGTAACAGACCCTGTCAGTCTGATACTATGCAGATGGATTCGTTCTCGATTCTTTGCCATTTCTCATATGGGTGGCTCCCTGAAGATGACAAACAGTTGCATATTATTATTAATTATTACATAAACTGTAATTTGCTGTGGTCCAACCATTACTACTGATGATGATAATAGCTGTTGCTCTCCTTTCACCCGTCCTTAGTCAGAAGTTATTTGCTGAATGTTTCATTTCTTAAATTTAAAAAAAATCCGATTTAAGTTTTTGGCTGCACCAGACTGAACTCGGCTGTAATACACATCCGCATTAATATTAATATAACCTAACGGCGTGAACTTTGACTTCAAAACAACATCAATATCCGGAGACCCATTTCTATCTTACACAAAGCCGAATAAAAAGTAGACGCTACTAAATTGGGTTTTTGTATCATGTTGATTATCGGCTCAAATATTTTTGAAAAGATCATGAATTTTCAAGTGTAAAATTTGCCTTAACCCTTAATTCTAATTATTGGTCCTGGTTTCATATATATATATATATATATATATATCCAAAAGACCCTGATATCAGATGTCAGCCAGAATTGCTAAAAGCATATACGCCGTTGAATTAATGGAGGGGTCACCCTGATGGTGCAGTGGTTAGAGCATTGCGCTGCAAACTCCAAGGTTCGAATCCAGCTCATACCTGTGTTTGTAGGATGTGTTTCTCTGGGCCATATATCCCAGGTGTGACCAGCGCTGAGGGTAAATAACTCAACAACAACAACAACGTAATTATTGGAGTTTTATCATTTGTGGCCTTAAATACTAAAAATAGATTATTAACTAATAGCTCTGATATAGTTCTCTTGATACTCAGCTGGTTCTAAATACTGGCCTGGTTCTGACAGAGCAACAAATCATTGATAAGAGTGTGGTATGTTGTGTATGTTCAGGTTTTTTTTTTAATCTCTGGAGCCTCGACCATTTTGATCCGAATGTTATTTCTGATGTCGGTGAATGTTCAGGGAGTAAATTAAGAGGCTGTTTGCAATATTAAAAAAAAGTCTACAGCCGGCTATTGGCTTGTATTCAGGATACAGTCACTATATGGAGTGGAGTATAATGTATACATGCCTGTGTGTGTGTGCGCGCGTGTGTGTATGTGTGTAAAATAAGGCGTATCAGAGTATCACGAAAAGTTAATTAAAACTCCAGAAGTCTAACCTTTCTTGCTAAGGTGCTTAATCTCCCTCAGACGAAATGTGCACCCTAACGCGCTTGTGTATCCTACTGATTCATAATCGGTTTAACTCGTGTACTACTCTAGCGAACGTACGCACGCACGCACCCACCATTTGTTTACAGTGACTGACAAGAATTTGAAATTCAACTCGTGATAAGCTGGTAGTAGTTTTGGTCTGAGCACTTATGAAGCATTCAGTGCAAATCATCATGTTTTCTGATCCGTGAGACAGTTCTTCGAATTAGACACTTATTATTTAACCTCATGACAGCTTTGAGATGGTACCGGGTTCCATATCATATCACTGAAACACCTCCTCTTATTTCTTGACAATATTGTGATAGTACCAGGTATCAGTGTATGGCAACTTTGAGACTGCTCTAAGTATCATCTTTGAGACCACCCCAATGTAATATTTGACATCTCTGAGACACTTCAAAAATAAATATCTTTCAATGCCTTCCAGTGGCTGTGGCTCAGGAAGACACTCGGGTTGAAGTGGCTGAATTACCAGATATTTGGGTAGCTCATTGACAGTTTTCACTGTTCTTGCTTGCGTGATGATAACACATACATTCACGTTTGCATGCACGCACAGGTTAAATGAATTATCTGTCTCAGAACCTTTTCGCATTATTGTCTTTTCATTCATAATGAAAAGTTGTTTCTCTTTATTCAGTACCTTGATTAATCATTCAGAGTTTATTTTTTACAATTGGTGAGCCTCTAAAATGCACTGCTACATGCTGTGTGTGTGTGTGTGTTGATCTTGAGCTTCTGCCACTTGACGCGGTTCTGCTCCATTTACTACAATGGATATTATAAAACGTTTTAACTGACATATCTTCACATACAGTTGAGTAGATCAGTGGACCACATCCAGTTATTTCATTACCGGAGACTGGTAACTTAAACTAATGATGGCCACATTATATGTGTTACCCTCGGGCTAACCATGGTAGCTGACTGTCTTGTCTGATTACAACAACTTGTGATATTCTACATGAAAGACCACTCTCTCTCTCTTTCTCTTTATGTTGAGTTTATTTACAGGTATAAACAGTCCCAATGTTGCCCTTATTACTGTTCAGCCATAAGACTATGTGAATACCCCCTACTGTGTGTGTGTGTGTGTGTGTGTGTGTGTGTGTGTGTGTGTGTTTTATAGAAGTAAGAAGTCACTAAAAGGTCATAAAACCTTGTTTTTCCGATCTTTTATCACACTACTGACAGGGTTTGTAATTATCCATCATGAACCCTGCAAGACAAATTTATTTGGGATAAAATACCCTAAATATCACGAAAACAAGTTTATTTGTTCAAATTGATTAATGGAAGGTTTATAAATATTTGTCAACGCTTTGTTTGTTCATTTGTAAACATTAATATTGTTCTAACAATTTTGTTGGGTGCCTCCTTGAGCGTTGGATCACAGAACACTACCAGCTGAGTTCGAATCTCGGCATGGGCATACCTGAAGGGTGTTTCATCTTTGACTTCGCTTCATTACCTTTTGAGGTCTCTAGGCACAAAGTTGCCGTAAAAAAACAATCATCATGTAACAATTTTGTACAAATGTCAATTTATTCTGATTTTGTTTCTTCATATTTATCCTATACGTTATTTTATGCAATAAAAATATGATTGATAAAGTACTAGTGTTATATACTACACCAGGAAGTGAAACATCATAACTGAAGGTCATAGACACTATCTCTTTACAACTACAAGGAACAGTGTTGGTTTATATTGTGTAAGTGCATGAAATCAGTAATCTTTGTTAGGTGCCCTGCTGACCCTTCTGTTTGGATATATATATATATATATATATATATATATATATATATATTCATTCCACTCATCTCCAATTGTGGATATTTGAAAGGCGTAAATAATGCTGTTGCATTAGTATAATACTCAAAATATATAGAACAAGACTTAGGGGGATATTTCTTGTCACTGTGGTTGACTGACTACTCTAGTTTTATTTAATCGGTATGTTATAAATTTATTGCTCATGAAGCTGGTTATTTAGAGAACATTTTAGAGACCATTTTACCAATGCTGAGCTACTAACTGTGTGATTTAGTTCAAGTTGCTTGAGCTGGCTTTCTTGGTTCAGTTTATTAAGTATTAGTTCCTGTCCGACAACCTAATAGACTGTGTATACTTGTATTTATGAATGGACAATAGTTCCCACATATATATGGATAAATGCTGGAAGAAAATCACTGAGCCATTATTATGTGCTAGTGAATATATGTGCTAACCTACATATTTTGATGGCAATGATCACAGAGTATGTGTTTCGCTGTAAGATCTACCTAAGGTGGTTTGGCATGAGTCATATTCAGTCTTGCCACTTATGTCATATTAAATGTGTGTGTGTGTGTGTGAAATAATTTTATATATTATATATATATATATATATATATATATATATATATATATGCACCTATATATCAGTACCTGTTATTTTGTAAATAATTAACAGTTTATTATTCACAATTGGTACGCCACTCATGTTGTATGAATTTTGTCTGAATATATTCAGCCTAGTAGAGAGGCTCAGTAATTAATTAAATACACGGACAACCGGAGTTGGCGGATATAATATAATGGTGAATCATCAGGGAACCGAATTTACGCATCGAGATTATCTGTGGTGTCAGAACCTTATTACACACTACTAAAATATATCTTGGAATTTAGGAAACAAATAGCAAAGCAATCCTTTCATTTCCGCATTTCGCCATAAACTATTACTGACATATATACCAGCATCAAGTTTGTCACGACATTAATTCCCTGTACACAATGACCAGCCCGTAACCAATATTATTGATCGCTGATCACACAAACAAGTTTTAAACAGACAATGACTGATATCTATCGTTATCTAGTACCATCTTCTCCCTGGCCCCAACCAGCACTGATCCTCAGTGTTGATGGCGTGTGAGCGTGTGTGTGGTCCGCAGAAAAACTTTTTTTAGTCAGCTTTTAAAGGCTGCCGTAGGAAGCATTACGAGTCAATACAGTTACTCGGAGATAGGAACGTCCGTCCGTAAATAGGCAGGTCTTCACCGAAGTAAACCGCTGACCCGTCGTAAATCTCATCATACGTCGGGAGGTTATCAGAAACGGGGCATCGCTTATGGGAATCGCTTGCGCATATGGGAATTGGTCGTCGTTTGTCAACACGAAACACCCTCATAACGCTGATGGTTGTGCTGGTGGTCACGATTTTGACTGGAGATAAGTAGTTTTGTCGGTAAAAAGCGACACCGGTAACAAGGTATTACCGAGAGGTCCGACTCTGTGGTAGCGGGTTGCCTTGGAAAATATACATCATGTTTAACTTAGTTATAAATATATGCATGAATCGTTGAGCGTATAATCTGGCTCAATCAACCTTTGTCGGAGATAGGGTGAAATGGTCATCATCCCACAAGCAGGTAGCCGTGTCAGTGTCCGCAGCAGCAGCAGCAACTACAATAATAATAATAGTAATAATAATAATAAATGTATTCCCTAGATGGCTGTTGTGTTGGTTGTGCTGCCTGACGTTTATCCGGGGAATACAATCACTTCTTTTGTTATCATTATATTAGTTTATGCATCACTAGTCCCAGACATAGGTTGTTTGTTAAATATAGGTCATAGATGTTGACATGTTTCATTTTGGCCTCTGTTGGGATGTTCACAATGGGATAACATGATCAGTGGCCTCATAAACTTTTATGATTTTATGTGGAGATAAGTTAGAATCATAGATCCATTGCTGGATTGAATGTGTAGGTAATTCTTTTTTGGAGTGGATTTATATTGTTTACTGGACTAAGCCCATTAGGGTCTGGGTTTATCATTATCAGCTGATGATCTATATTGTCATTGGTGACTTTTTGTGGCACTGTGTGAGTAACAGGATGGTAGATGTGGGGGAGGAGTATATTGCAGGGGTAGAAATAACTCAAAAACCTATGGTAGTCAGCAGGACTAACTGCCTAGAAAATCTGGTAGTCCTTAGAGATATCTGGTAGTCCACAAATACCCCTAATTGTTAGATTCAAACTCACAACGTGGCAGCTTGTTGCTCAGTCTTTTCACTGCTACACTGTTGGGACACCTTATTAGTTGGATAGGTGTTTAAATATTATGACATAACATGGACACAATAAATGACAAGTTCATTAAAGCAGGCTTTGTTGTCAGAGCATAATATTAATAACATGATTCTGGACACATTGGACAATGCTTTGTCACATAGACATGATAATGTGTTATATACAAACATACAATAACAATCAAAGACATTTATTTACTTAGCACCTAAAATATGGTACAAATTGCCAGAAACAATAAGACAGTTGAGGTTGCAACATAGCTTTAATAGATATGTAAAGAAGTTTCTAAAAACTTAATTAACAAAGTCATTTATGAATTACATATATTGTATAATATATTGTACTATATTACATTATATTATGTTATGCTATCGCCCTAATCAGCGCACTTGGACAGTGGACATAGATGGTTAAATATGTAACTTTTAGGCAGAAGTAGTTTACTCCGCACAAATTGGACAACTAATTTTGCATATCCGCAGACAGACACATGTTGGTGTTATCGATTATCACAGGTGTTAAAATTTACCTTATCGAAGCATAGCTTGATCTGGCTTTGGGAGAGAGTTACTCTCACCAATGATTCCCGTCACTATGAGCAGTAACTCGGCCAGACCCGAACACCTTGTTCTTCATTAAAGTTTGTAATATCTCCATGGCAACCGAATTGAGCACAACCAAGGAGTATAATGAAGTTAAATTAATTACTTCTGCCAGTGGTAGAGTTAATTAGCTGGGTTATGTGTCGGTGGCAGTTGTTTCTCTCATGCTATGTGCTTTGTTCCAGATGTTATCCAAAATAGGCATGTTTCCCTCGGTAGTCCAATGCTGTGTTAATTAAATCTCCAGGTCTGTGTTAACTAGCTCTGCTGTGACAGTGAGTGATTATTTGTTATCATTTCGCAATCAATCAGTGATCCCTCCATGTGATAAAACTAAGCCATTGTTTTCATGGGTGTTGATTTTTAAAATTATTTTAATTTTATTTTACTGGCCATTTAAGCTCTTCACAACTGACATAAAAAGTGAAGATATAACTAGTCTGAAGACTTTATGTATTTAGTATGAACTCTAATTATCACATGTTTTTTTAATGTTATCAGAAAATGTTCCTTGGGCTTTTACAGGATATTTATAACAAAGAAGGGTCATTAGTTTGCTACCAGCCAGGTTTATTCCACTGCTAATTGGGTCGTGGTTCATCTAAACTTGTGACCATGGTATCAACAATGTATTTGGATTAAACAGTGGTAAAAGACTGGAATTGATTCTAATCAATTCAGTGGAAGTCTATTTATCCCGGGTCGAATCCTAATAGTAGTGTGGAGTAAACATTCAGTGGATGTCCATTTCTGAGGAAAAACAACAATAGTATGTGGAGTGAAAAAAACATTGTAAGTTACAACATAAAAATGGTATGGGTGAAAACATTTAAGACAACATCATGGTGCATCTTCACAGTATTATCTAAACAATAATTAACAGGATTATATTATTATTTAAAATCTTACTCCCCCCACGAGTTCAGGTTTTAGAATTAGTTTGTCGTGTCTTCTTGGATGTTATACAAGATGATTGGAAGAAGAGAACGCTGAATGAACTTTTTGTGTCATTGTCTCGTTAAGTCTTACTCACCATACAATTACCAGATGTAGGATGTGTGCTGTACATCTAGATGTGTTGTCTAATTTAATGATGCCTTATTTGTATAATTAGCAGTATAGCATGTAAAATATTTTTTTTAATCATTATAATTATAATAATAGTCGCAGCATTCATGTATAGTATTATTATTGGTGAATGTAAATTATTCACATTGTGAGACAAAAATTTATATTTCGTACGATGAATTAATCATGTGCTTGTCATTAGAGATTAGGAAGACTGGTATGTTAGCATCATTTCGATTAAGCCATTCATGTTTGTTCTGTGCGGATAGCTCTTCTTTGTGACATGTTTTGTATCATTGATAGAAAAACTGGAAGAGAAAATATTGTTTTGGAATTCTATTCTTTTTAATTATTTCTGCATCTCTTTTATTGGAATGTCACAATAACTATTTTTAGAAAGCCTGTTTAACATATTTACAGAGGCTGATATATTAACTTTCTGAAGGTGTGATATATATATATATATATATATATATATATATGAAATTTTTTAATTCTATTTTATTGTCTAAGAATCATTTGGGAACTAGGTTTTCTGATAGTGCTGAGACTCCAATGTTCATTGGAATTAGTTTATTAGGCGACTCCCCAGTTACTTCTTCCACCTACCGTAACTGTGTTGGTCATGAACTCAAGAGATTATCCCATCATAATAATGAAGTCAAAGGTGTCAACATTTATTACACAGATAATTTCTTCAACACTGGAAAAGGATGGAATGCATTTCAATATGTCTCTAATTTTGTAATGATTTCCTTTCATAGATGCACCACCAAACTTATAATGCTGAGAGATGTCTTTGTTTTGAGCAGAATAACCCAACACCTACTGCCATCTCCAATCTGAAACAGTCAACACCCAACCTGTCTACTAGTACTTTAATTTTTTTTAAACATCATTAAACGTTCTCAGTAGCAATGAGCTATTCCGTAGAGCTAATTGTCACATCCTGGTTAACAATAGTAGGACGGATGAGGAGGAGGGATGTGTACTCTAAGACATCAAGACGTCCTGTCGTTATCATCATGTAAATAATGACATAACCAGACATACCACGTCTGAATGATGCTGGAGATAACTCCATCTTATGATGTAATTCACTCATTGATGTAATTGGTTAGCATTTTTTGTTTCCATCCTTGGTCCTATCCTGTTGTCTACGACTAAGAGATCATTATATGTGATAGTGGGTAATGTCACTTGTTAATGGTGTTGTTGACATTGTTATGTATTTGTTGACCATGTGTCAATGCACGAATTCCATTGTTACACGTTGTTTAGACAAAGGATGTCCATTCACACACGCACACACACACATGTAAAACGTGACACATGTAAACACAGACACACGGACATAGACATACACTGATGAGAGTACATGTTTTGATATAGTAAGCTGCTTCTATACATAATGACCCTGATGAATTGTCCTGATGTCTGTTCATCTTTTTTGATTCCAATTACATTTTACCCACTTCTAAAATATAGGATATATATATATATATATATATATATATATAAACACACACACACAGATAGAGAGAGCATGATTGCATGGTATGGGTGTAAATTGTGCTTTCCTGCAATAAAAAAAACTCAGACACTGACAGATCAGTTGATTGAATCATGAGAGAAACAGATAGGTTAACCAATAAATTGACAGACATATGAACATACACAGATAGAGCCACCAATGGACGGACACAAGTCACAGGGACTGACACACTTATTATAGAGACAAGTAGGATGATCATTAGATGCACACACCAGTAGGCAGACAGTATTATATGCAAGGACTGAACATTCATGATTTCAACCAACCCAAATATCTCCGATCTTGCCGAACATTGGCTGGTTGTGTTTCCTGTATCTTTGTTCCGTTGTATGTTCGGTCTGAGCTTCCCAGTGCCACCTGCTTTAAACATCTCACATATTTAGAATTACAGGTGGTCCAACCAAACTCCATTCCATCTAATTCACCTAATTTGGTTCAAATTATTTTTTTGTTCATTCTGTAATAACAACAAAATTATGGTGCCCAGCTTTTTGCCCTCCCCAAATTTGTCATGTCATTTACAAATAATTACTCATTCGCCTGTCACATTCTTTTACCAATTGTTTTTTTATAGCTATCACAAATTCTTGGTATACTGTGATGGTTTTGGGAAGGTCAATGTACTTCTGAGGGTGGAGTGTGTAGCTCTGAAGTAATTGTCCATCACCATGCATTCATCCGGTTGGACATTTTCCTATTATGTCATAATTAAGCTTATTACTAGAATAATGACTGAATTAAAACAGCTGTCTAATTTATCTTTCAGCTTTCTGGTGGTGGCGTTTTAGCTGTTGGCCTATGGACGTTGCTGACAAAACACAGTTATTCCACGCTACTGGGCAGTGGTGTTTACCCGGCGACAACTTACATACTAATCGCCACCGGTGCCCTTATCATCATGGTCGGCTTCCTAGGCTGCTGTGGTGCTTGGCGTGAAAGCATCGGATGTTTAATGACAGTAAGTAGCACGACTTACCTACCGACAATGACCAACAAATCTGTGTATTACCACTATGTTCACCATAAATTGAAAGTGATATTATTTTATAATTTTTTTCTATCAACTTAGAGACATTGCTTACTTTGACATTGCTTGAATTTTGTTCAATATGGATGCACAAAAGACCCTTCCCGGAGAGTCAACCCACTTTGATCAATCAGTACGTAATGCAGTTTAAATACAAGTCAATCTACAGGCCAATCTACCATAACCAAGCCAGAAATGCAAGTGCAGGTGTCCCTGTAATAGTAAAGGAAAAGTGGAAACTTATTATTGTAGTGAGAATTAGGGGGAAATACCAGTTAGTGGGAGAAATTCAGTTAGTGTGGGAAACCCTTTCGGAATACCTAGAATATTGAACTCTGACCAGCGACGTTGTTATGGTTCAGCAGTGTTGTTCTAACTTACACATATTTAAGTTTGCGCTATGAAATTTGTATTTTGTTCAGCGAACACCAGGGGGGGGGTATGGTAGTTAGAGCAGTGTGCTGCCATCTTCTAGGTTGGCTATTGAATTGAATCAAGATAGACATGTTTGTCTGATGATTCACTAGTAAGTCACCCCTAGGGCCATATATCCCGGACTGAGGCTAAAACAAATCAATCATTCTAACAGTAGTGTACGCTTTCTAGCTGCTGTCATTAGTATGTAATCAACAGTAAATCCACTCTGGGTCAACTGGTCACTTCCACAGCGCTGTGGCCAGTATAGTGTATTATAGATCTGGAGGACTTTGCTCTGAATTCCTGTATTACCCATATCTGTGGGGTGTTTCATTCTTCATCACCTCTTTCCTCTTCGCTACTTATCTCTCATGTGGCCAGCACCAATGCTAAGTGAAGCACTCACTCACTAACCACCCTCACTGCTCCAAACAGATACTGATTTATGGCAGAAGCCATTTGGTTGCTTCAACCTAAGAAACTCTCTCTAACTTTGCCTCTGTTGTCTGCACAGCTGCAAATGTCAACAAGGCAAGGCCCTAACTATAAAATATTTGTGTGCTATAACTGAATATTTAACAGTCAGGTTTTCCACTAGAAAATATAATTTGGGTACTCAGTACTGAGCAATGGGTACAGCAGCCAGACATGTCATCAGACAGTCTTGGTGGATATGTAGGTGTCTGGATGATACTTATCTTGAATCATTTCCACTTTTTCTTATATATTGATATCTTTGAAATATAATGTCTGTACCAGACTATTGGTTAAAAACTAATTTTAAATCTGGATTTATTCTGGATTTGAACTCCATTATACCATGGAATTATCTTTGGGTATATAGCTTTACCCACTTACCATCCTAGCAGAAACTCCATTTAACGGTGTGAAGAATTTTTCTAGTGATCTCGTATCATTGTATTTTGTTCATTCTATTCCAGTACGCTGCCTTCTTACTACTGGTATTCCTACTAGAAGCTGTTGTTGGTATTCTGGCCTATATGTATAAATCTTCAGTAAGTATATATAATGGGGCTTGTGCCATCATTAATGTGATCGTAATGATTGGATGCATGTAAAAAATACACCACACATTATCTAGGCACCATTATGATGTGTCATAGGGAGCTTTTATATGAGGAGGAGGAACTGAAATTTGTTGGCTTTTTGCTGGCTGGTTATCTCAGAAGAGAGGTTGATGGATCAATAATTGGCTTGATGTATGCAGATTATTTGCTGTTTTGTAAACGTTGGTGAAATGTTGAATAATGTTTGGTGTGTGTGTGTGTGTGTGAGTGTGATAAGTGGCTTTGGTATACACCTAACATTGATTTTTCTTTATTAGCTTTTGGTGTTAATTTTATTATGTTCTAGCATGGCTACATAAACACACACTGACACAGAAAGAGAGATAATGTTAATCCACAACATTTCCATCAATAATTATTAAGATTGTTGCATTTTTAAACTTTAAGATTGAGACAGAACTAAGGAGAGACTTAAACCACACGATGTTACACAACTACTATATGGATTATGATATGACACTGGCCATAGATGACATGCAGCAGTCTGTAAGTACACGGATAATTCCTTGGTCTAAAGTCTCTCACTGTTTTGTGGGCAATTTGATTCATCTATTATTTTTGATTATGTGAGCATAAAGGTTTTTTCATTATCATACATGGGTACTGCTGCAGTTTGGTTGGTCCAATGCTACTGCCTCCTAATTCCTGATCCTGGGATCAAATCTTGGGTTTGTCTGTGTAATCCTTTATCTAGACCGAGATCTGATTCTCCTCCTCCATATGTGACCATTATGGAGGAAAGCAGTTTTAACTGAACTTTATTTGTTAAAGTTTAGTTAGGATAAAATATGTCAATGAAATATGACAGAAAATTAGCTTACAGTTTAACATCCTTTGGTAAATAATGATATCTCCTTATTGTTGCTATAGAAAATATACTAGTGCTATGTCTGGGAATTGCCCTAAGGCACTTTACTTTTAAAACATAATTAAAACAAGTTATAAGCTCATATAGCACACACACATTTTATACATATATAAACTGATTTATGTATTATGATTAGGTTATTTTAAATAAATGGGTTTTAAGAACCTTACAAAATATTTCTTTACTTGGTGCAAGTTTAATATGCTGCAAGTTTAATATGATTTGGCAACTTATTTCTCTTCATACATAGAGCTGTATAGCTTTTTGTTCCATCAAAAGTGACAAGACTCAGATCTCACTGGTATATTCCTTTGGATCAGATCACTTAAGATACAATGGTGCTGTTCCACTCAGTACTTTGAATGTGGGGAACAAGGATCTTGTACAGTAATCTGAAACATACAGGAAGTTAGTGTAGCTGGAAAACAACTGGTGTTATATAGTCCTTTTGCAAGTGACCAGCCTTGCAGTGCAGTTCTGCACTTGCTGTAGGTAGTTTGTCAGAGACAGGGGGATATTATATAACAATGCATTGCCATAGTCCACTTGAAAAATTATCCTTTCTTGCATGTATCATTTATGTAGTAACAAATAAGTCCTATATTTCTTATTTGATAATATTAAGTCTTGGGTATAGAATTCACCTGTTCTTCCATGCCTAGAGTATTATTCAATATAAGCCCTAGATTTCTCACAGACATCTAAATAACTGGATTCTACCTTAATGTGAAGATTCTCAGTTTTCTTCACATCTTGCTTAGATGAGAAAATAAAGAATTCACTCTTATCCTTATTCAATTTCAGCATGTTGCTGTTCATCCAAATACTTATGTCTTCAATACAAGCTTTAATTAAAGATGAAATATCCCATTTGTCGACTTGAGTATCAGGGACATAATAACAATATTTAATCTGATGCCATTTAATAATTTCATCAACTAGTGTAGTATACATACAGTAATTCTTTGGTCCTAAAATGGATCCCTGTGGGTCACCAAAATGAAGACCTTTCCCAGGTTAAGGACTTTTTAAACATGCTAATGGAAAATTCTAAGCACTTCAGTAGTATTGAATGATTGATAACATCCAAAGCTGCAGATATATCAGTGCTTGCTCAGTGTTGGCATGTAGAGTGGTGATTTTACACACATAACCAAGTAAAACTGTACCAAAGCACACATATATCCATGATGAATGACAGAGGACAGAACCAAATATTGAAGATGATGCCTTGTATACATGCAACTGCTAATCGTTATCTGAATTTTTGTGTATGCTAAATTAAAACTCCACATAATGTAATGTCTTAGTTGTAGTAAATTTAATATAGTACAGTTTTAATCAAGAATTTTTTAATATATAAGATGTAACTGAAGCACACATTTGATCTTATCACATCATTGCCATTTCATTAGGTTGTCAGTAATTAATTACTTTAATTGTTCAGAATATTTAAATTTAAATAAATATAGTTAATCACATGATTGTGGTACACTAGGTTAGGCATCAGCTCCATCTCATCAAAACTTGTTCCCTATAAAGTGTAATCTTTGTCCCTCATCAAATTATCATGATTCTTATTTCCATTGAGTATGATGACCTGTGGTATATGTAGCATCAGAAAAGTTGGTTCAAAGGCTCAAAACATAGTATTGTTATCATGTGATTTATGCGTTAACTTCTTCATTTTACAGTTCAGGTGCTGCGGAGCAGGCTCTTACGAGGATTGGCGATATAGTCGGTGGTTGCTAGGAAATCCGAACATAAACAATACTACCCCTGATAGCTGCTGTAAGACAATGTCACCACACTGTGCCGTTAGGGATCACCCATCAAATATTTATTACAAAGTGAGAATCTGAACTGAATGATAAGTTACTAATATTTTTATTGTCTTGTTTGTATTTACTCGTAACATTATCCAGCACTCCCAATCAGGCCACACCTCTTGCTATGTGTGTGTGATTTAAAATTATTTCAGTGATTAATAGTTTGTTTTTTCTGTTCCAGGGCTGTATGGATGTGTTGATGATGTTCTTACAAGATCATCTCATAATATTAGGATCTGTGGGCTTGGGATTGTGTTGTTTACAGGTAAATCAATAAGTGAACAAAAATGTCTTGTTCTGAAATTTTTTACTAATACTTTATTAATCCTGTTTTCTGCTTCCCAGAAATGATACATTTATTTTATAGTTTAAGTGCTATAGGTGATTTCGGAAGTGAATTTATTTTTAAGAATCTCAAAAGTTTTTCAATTTTATTTAAGATCTGTTATATATCCTTGAAATATTGCTATTTAGTGATTGCCTACATGAGTCATTACATGGTCCAAAAGTAGTTTTATAAATACAAAACAAAATTTTGAATTAGTAGGGCTTGAGATTTGCTAATCACATAAAAGAGATAAATTCCAAGCAAGAAATTATTACTAGCTGTCACCATAACCTATACACATAGTATAGCATATTATATACCAAAATTTAAATTGTACTTTCTTATCATATAACACCAATAGTAAAGCAATTCTTTGGTGACCAGCAGTTTTTTTCCCCCAGACAATCAATGACTTTTATTGGCATCATTAGTCACTCTATCACATATATCTTGCTAGTTTTTCTTAAATTGTTTTTGTGAGTAGAAAGAACTTAATAACTTTGTGTTTACACAGATCCCTTTGAGCTGGCCACCATTTGGCCAATTAATTATACTGCAGAGAATGCAAAACTATACCAACACACACACACATGTTGATAAAATCAGTATGCAACTCTGCCTGGTGGGACTTGAAAACAGACAGCTGAATAATCATAAGATGCCTTTTGATTGCAGCTCAGCATTTACATTTCTGCATAGGCACAATTAAAATATCCACATATTGTAATGTGTTCAGTGTTTAATAAAATTAGTTTTGATAGACTTAAAATATAAAATGCCAAGAATTAGTTTTGATGTGGAATTGTATATTTTGGAGCAGGATTAAAATTTTCAGAGAATTTCTTGAACCAAATCCTGCTGTTTTTTACACTGTGTCCTCAGGACACCGATTTATATTCCAATGATTAGAAGCTGTTTTGTAATGGTTCATTTTTTTATCTTTCAAGTTGTTTGGCATTGTCTTCGCCTGTGTGCTTGCCTCCAAGATCAAAGACTGGAAACGAAGACAGAAGGCCAACTTATGGGGATAGGACTTTTTATCCAGAAGTTTGTTTTAGTTCCGTAAATTCGGCAACATCTTTCATGTCCACATCTAGGGTTCTTACATTAACACAGCATCATGTGTTAGACAGTATATCTGTTGTCTATGAGAATTCATTACCAGCACATCTCTAGATATTAGGAAATTCGTTTCATGCCAGTAAGCATTCATTTTAAGCGTTCTATCATTCGTGATGACGTTGTTACAAATAAATTCTTATAGTCCGAATGTTAACGTCCAGTTGTTCAATCATATTTTTTCTGGTATTTTCCTATCTGTAGTTTTAAGTGTATGGTGGCGAATATCATGTATCTACTAATGTGTGTAGAATTTCAGTAGGTGCTATATGGCAAAATTGTTCCTAACAAGTTGTCAGTACTTAATTCACATAAAATTCTAGAATACTCGCAGAGATTCATGTGCACACACATGAAGTATGTGCATTATTAGTAAGACTACTGCTATAGATGTTTTTGCCAGTTGTCTGTATGATTCTGTAATTCATAATTTTTTATCTAGATCCTGCGAACATTTGCTGTAGCCATTTATTTTACGACCAATAAGTAAATTTTTGTATTATCAACACATAAGTATGTTTCTGTTCAGTGAACCAAGTTCTGTCAACAAGTGCATCGTTACCGTCCGCATTTGATGGTTTGCAAAAAAAGTAGTGTGCATTGGCTGCAGATTGAAACCATCCTAATTAGCAATACATTTTTATTGTGAGCTGTTTAGGTCGGGTTTTTTTTTAGAGCTGAATCATTTAATTGGTTGATTTATATGCTGGGGTTAGCAGGTTTCATGAAGTTTAAATCTTCTATATATGTTGGTGATCACATTGAGTTCTATTCGGTAATGAACTGGTGTGAGGTGACCAAGATTGCACTGCAGCAAACGGCAATGTCTTGTGAGCACAGGACCATTGTGGCTTTTTCACTTCATAAGATTGTGACTTCTGAATAATAGTTTAGTTTTGTCAGGGTATCTCGCCTCAAGCTACTGCTGCAGAGAAGCAGTACACATATGAAAGATTGCATATTTCATTACCCTGTTGTTTATGTTCGTAATATTAGCATGTGTATATGATATACAATATTTGTATTATTTATATATATATATATATATATATATATATATATATATACACACACACTAATATACAAATGCATGAGTCTGAATACATGATGCTTTTAAACTTATTTGGACATTATGGTATTTAGCAGATAAAACCATTAAATTATAACAGTAATGATTTGTATTAACAGTGCTGTATGTATTTCTACTCAGGGTTTAGAGTACCATGTAATTTCTTTTCATATTCTTCAAGTGCTGTGTCTAGGTTAGATTAATGTAAAACCTCTAATGTGTAGTTAGTATGAGACGACTGTAATAATGAATGCTGAGTTGCTGAACTGAATCTCACCAAACTGGGTCCCCCCCCCCACACACACTCCTGAGTTGATAACCAGGTTATTATCCATACATTTTATTGAGTTGAGAGAAGTCGATATACATGCAGCTCAGTTGTTTCTTATATATATATATATATATATATATATATACATACATACATACATGTGTGTGTGTGCATTTTTAACCAATCTCTTTGTTGAAGAGATAGTTGTATCAGTATGAAGATATGAATAGTGCAATGTATTACATGCCTTGACGCCATATTGAAAGCATTATTAAAGCCATTACTGGCTTAATTACATTGTATTGTGAGTGTTTGTGTAAACCATTTTTATCATCACTGTGGTGTGTGCACATGTTTAATTCTGTCATTTGTATCTTAGTGGAACACCACCATTGCAGAAATGTTGTACACATAATTTGTATTGTGTAAAATACAGGAATGGATGGTGTATTGTATTATATTATACCATTGTTTTATAAATTATAAACGCAGTATCACCATAACATATGGTCTTCCCTTTTTCCGCTTAGGTCAGACATGTGACTTTTAAGCATTTATCACCTAAGGGAGATGTCGAAGTGTCTATGAATGCCCTGTCCAGTTCTCCGAATGCAAGACTTCTTTTTATTGCGGTGTGCAAGTGGAGCAGATTCAGGAATTCTATGAACACAGGTGGATGATTATTGATAGACCTGTGCCTGGGGTCTGTGTTCAGATTGTCCTGTTAGCAATCATGACCTATTTTTAAATCAGTCTCACACGTTTCTATAGTTGATTATGATATACATTTATGTTTTATGTTAAGGTACTGCTGTCAACATGATATACGAGCCTTTTATCACTCTGAGCCATTTTGGTTTGCCAGATATTTGTACAAGTCTGCGTCATGTTGTGTTAGTTCCGTTACATCCCACTGTGTGGATAACCAGGGAAAATTGGAATTTATTTTTGGACAATTCGATTTTTTCTCTGTTTTGCACTGGAGTGTGTTTAAATTGTCATGGGACTAACCACAGACACCTAGTTAGTATTACAGCAGAATGGTATGTTTTAGTTTGTGTAAGATAATTATGTGTGTGTAATTATTTCAATGAGTTGATGCCATTTTCAGTTCGTGCTGTACATATTTGTATTCAGGAAGATGTGGTAGAAAGAATTTCAAGAAGATAGTGTGTATCATGTTAGTAGCTAAAACTGTTTTAAGCAATTCACTCTATTTTGCAGCAAACACGAGTCTGTCTTCTTGAAAAGCTTCTTATTATTTTCACCTTAATAAGTCATCATGATGATAATAATGTCCAGTTTCAGATAATTTGATCACTGTATGACACACATGGAATAAACTATCTTAAAACTACCACTTGGCCTTCAAATCATGACTTATTTTGATGGTTACAAACAGCAGAACAAGGACACAGTGTTTTTGATGACCTTTTGCATATAAACCTGAACTGTGACAGTAATCTTCTGCAGATATTAAATTTATCACAAACGTTATAGTCAAATGTTTCTATTACAAATAAATCTACAGAAGTGATGAATTGAGAAATTTATCTGGTTTGTGAAGAAATATTTGTAATCTATTCACACACCAAGTTAGACAATATTTTTCCCTTTCTATATGATTGATTCACATTTTCTCAATTCAACACAAATTCAGTAAGCAAGAAATAGATAATATAATGAAGTATGTATGGTCAAAGCACCGACGTAAAAATTATTTACCTGAACATATAACGATGAAACAAGTGGTATAGTCTGTATAACAGTTACAGCGAGGCCTGAGGGAAGACACCATGTGAAATATAAACCATAACAAATAATTTACAAATTGGAAATAAATATCATTACTATATATACTTGTGTATAAGTCTATTTTTGGGGGCAGTGAAAAGGGAGTTCTCAGAAGCAACTCGACTTATACGCTGGGCATTTTTCCTACCAGCTGAAGGAAAGATGTTTTCAGCCATCCTTGACACACAACACTATAGGATTTAACCCAATAAGAGCCAGAGTCGGAATAAAATCGTCACGTCGCTGCCTGCAATTAATTATACAAATTGTTTCTTTTATATAGATTAGATAGCCTGAATAATTTATATGTTGCTAAAGATTCCCATTTGCATATTGGTCAGTTCAAGAAATATTTCATCCAAGGAAAGGATTATGTAAAATCTGCATTTAAATATCTTGGTACCATCAAGATTACATTTTGCTGGTTATGAATACACTCAACTAACAAAGTAAATATACATGACTAGTGTTTGGAATTTTTAAATTCCAATTTGTCATTAACTCAGAAAAAGAAGTATCTCTCCAGTATATCTAGACAAATAAAAACAAGTGTGTTTGTGTCTTCGTAAAAGATTCTGATGAGTTAAATGGCAATGAATATGATACTGGTTGAACCTAAGATTTGTACTCGTTAAAATAATTTTATTATTATTCTAAACCCTTATATGAGCCGAAGGTGCAAGTAACCCTCCACGATAGCTAGGTTTAAAGTATGTATGGAGTGCAGCGTTTAAGCTTATATTATATATGTGTGTGTGTGTGTGTACATGGTCATTAAGTAACAAAGATATTAAAAATAAATGTCTGATCCATAACTTAGTGGAAGTTTGGTATGGAATTACTAATTTATTTATTAATGTTATCTTTGAAGAATGAAGCATATTAAAGTTATTTAATATGGTGCACTGCTGTGACAATGCAATTTCTGTGCAAGTGAAGTGCATGTTACTGTCATAATGCTAGCTCAGGAAACAATGCCTGATCGTGTTGCTTCAATTTGCCAAACTCTAATTGATATATAAACAAATAAAAATGGATAAGCAATAGAATAAGAACTGATCAGTTAGAAAATTACTTCTCTACACAAGATCATTGTCTTGCAAATATAAGCAAGCACATGTACAAAGATGCACATTTCTTGTTTTTTCTTTGCAAAGGGTAAAGAAAAAGTACAGATTACAGCTACTAATTTATATCGAACCTGAAGACCAGATTATAATACGGGCATGGCGGGACAAAGGATGTCAATTCTGATTACACGAATGTGGAACATCATAAACTGGCAATCATACAGCTATAGTTAGTTTGCATAATGCGTGACAAACACTACCATTGATGGATAACCTGATCAAAAGGACTCCCCTATGCCTAATTATCAGGAAAAAAATACAAAGAAAATCCGTTGGCACCTTCAGAACACACATCTGATAATAAATTAATGCAAAGTTCATTGAAAATGTGATATGGAGGGAGTTATGTTATATTCCATTATCAGTCCGAGATTAGTCATTCGTAAATTGACCAAGGATCATTGATCCATTACTCCACCTTATGTATGTCAATGCAAGTAATTTTGATATTTTATCTTTTGCTGATGATACGACAGTATACAATTCCCATTGTGATTTAAATATGCTCTATGCCAGCGCCAATAAACGATCTATATGAATGGTTTTGTGCCAATAAATTAGCCCTGAAAGCAAGCAAGACCAAAGACATTGTCATAAATCCCAAAACAACAATACATAATCTCATGCAGTTCAATGTATCGGCAAGCATAGCTGCCATATCACTGACAAGAATAGACATAAACTGCAATGATCTGGCAACTAAATTTCTTGGCATATATATATATTGATGAATTGTTACTCTGGAAGAAACAGTTATCTCGTGTAAAGAGCAAAATATCATGAGCCATCTTATCAATAAATCAAGTAGTACATTTCCCCGATACAATACTCTACGAACACTTATCATATGGGAGCCTAGCTTGGGGAAATGCTAATTATTCTATTATGAACAAAACCTTTGTGCTCCATAAATGTGCAATCTGTATCATTAACAAGTCGAGAAACAACATCCACACCAATCCATTATTCCAATGATCTGGTATTTTAAAACTGAATGACTTGTACGAGTCACCCTGTGTATGTTCAATTTGATTAATAAGAGACTATGAATATCATTTAATTCAACCTTCTAATTTACCCATCAATTTCAAAATATACGAATAACAAGACAGTCAAAACAACTTTCACATATATGGAACAAGCAGTCCGGAGTAATTACTGACAAGTGGTCTCGAGTTCTTTCTTGAATGCTTACCATAGTCGGGTTAAATGCATCTATGGTTATTGCGAACACTGTACAGTGTTGTGATGGACATATTAAATACATGTTTATTGCAAATAGTGTTATCAGCTCATTAAACTTTTTCATGGTTACATATTGTCCTGATTTCATTAAATCCTAAACGTCTTCAATAATGTTTGACAAAATCCTGTTTTATTAGCAATTCCTCATACCAATAGACTGATTCAAATACCCTGCTGCCACCATGTAGCAGCAGATAAATGTCTTAATGAAAAGCTGTATTTAGGCTATTTACCAGCTATATTTGGATTTTATTTATAGTCCATTAAGGGTATATGATCTCCAGATCATAATTTTTGACTCAATAGGAATGGCATAGACTTCATCCAATAGATATATGCCACTAAACTAAGTAACTTTCAGCATGATTTGCATGATCCATCCCTGTCTAGTTTATACTTATTTTTTGTAGAACCTTTGCCATCTGACATGACGATGTGAATGGAAAAAATCAATGATCATATAGATAATAATTCAATGGGCGATTCCTGTTACTGTAACACTGGTATTTACACATGATATCTTGTATTGAAAGTGAACTGTTTTATTTTATGAATCATGCCATTCGTGTAATGTTTACTGCATGTAAATGTCAAGGGGTGTGTTAATACTCTAATGTAATAAAAAAAATTATTTAATAATATACAGGTGATACATATATGATTGATTTCCAGGTACAAGTAAAAATAATATTTCCAAACCTTGCAAATTGCCCTTTATATCTACATTAAATATTTAAAAAACCTTCATTAAAATAAATTTACAGTCAGCTGAAAGTTTAATTTTAAAATCATTTAATTAATACATTGAAACCTGTGCTAAAAAATCCCCTACGAGTCAACATGAATAACAAAGGTTTAGCTGTGTCATTCATCTGGAAAGATCGGTCTGCTCAATCATTGGGTTATGTCCTGATAAATATTGTGTTAAGTCATTTGGAAAGACGAAATCATTCAGCTGAAATACTAGTCTCAGCCTCCGTGTAATATGAAATAATTTGCTGAAAAATTTCCAGTATTTACCGTTAGTAAAAAGTTGCCATCCCCTATTAACAGTTGGGTACCATAGCTGTTTCTAACCTGAGACCGCAGTTAGCACACTGAATGGCCTAAATTGTGCCAATAAACAACATTCATCCATAGACAGCAACTGGTAACCGATGCAATGCATTTTGCCAGGATCGGTCTATTGATCCTCATTGCCAAACAAATATCCACATTTTTCATATCCGGATAATGATGGTAATACTGTTATTGTAAGGGGCCAGTAGGAAGACAGCGCTTTGCTATACTGGTTCCACAATTACGACATTTATTTACGATATATTTTTGACTGAAATTTAAAGAATATTGTTATTATGTAAGCGTATGGAAATTGTGAATAAATTACTTACTAACCTACTAAAAACTACATCAAACTTTTTTACAATTAATCACGAGACACATTTTCCAAAAAACATAAATCAAGAACTGGATGTGAAGCTTAACACAGCAAATCTTAAAACCTTGTTATCATAACTATAATACATATTGTTTATGTCAGGATTGCTAATTTCCTGGGAATTATCAATATTTCCCAGGTTAGGGAGAAATACCAGTAATAACCAGGAATTAAAATCAATCACATGAATTGAACTAAGGTCAAGCTCTGAACTTGCTGTTTTTAATAGAAACAATTATCCCTTCCTACTTGTGAAACATCAGTGGAATACAATAGATCAAATATAACTTCAATCAAACCTCAAAACTAACTAGAACTTTAAAACTGCTAAGTATGGTTTGTTTTATCAATGTCTATAGTAAATGAAATGAATTTGCATGACAGTAGTTGTGCTGTTAAATCATTATACTGTATATCCATATATGTGGCATAGACAATTAAATAAAAATACTGATACAAACTTTCCTTGTTTCTCAACCAAGTAGACACACACATGAAATATATATGTATATTTAATATAATTGAGAAGTACTGCACAGGTTTCAATTACCTGTTGTCAAACAATGGCTAAATTCAATATTTTCAACAAACAACTGAACAGTTAACATGATTTCTGATAATGTTACAAAAACCAGTATTTCTCCTTTAAAGAATCTTGTACATAGCAATACTTTCTGGCATTTCCAAGACAACCCTGACTTATGTACAGTAGCCAGACAAAAACCCCTGTGGACAAACCCACTGAATAAAAAAGGGTTATGGTTAATTGACAGTAATTAACCCACATACAAATGATTGTTAGAATAAGGGTTATGGTTAATTGACAGTAATTAACCCACATATAAATGGTTGTTAGAATATGACCACTGCAATTGAAAATATTACAAATGGCGGCTAGACCGCATACCATGGTCTGAGAGCATAGAGTTAGCTGAACATAACCCCCTGAATATAGGAATTAACACACATACAAATGGTTGTTACAATATGGCCACTGCAATTGAAAATATTACAAATGGCGGCTAGACCGCTATGCAGTGGTCCGAGAGTAATTAACACACATACAACTGGTTGTTAGAATATGGCCACTGCAATTGAAAATTTATGTTTGGCCGTATATAGTTATATTTTTAAAAACCATATATTAAATTCACATATAAACCATCTTTTTCAAAACAACCACTAACATTCAGGGGGTTTTATCCAGGATTCCTTATGTACATCGTACTACAATCTGAAAATAGCTGTTCTAGTCAGTACCCTGCTGTGATTTACCTCCACAAGGTATAACACTAAATTCACACATCTGTCGATTTTCAAAACTTCACAAGCATTCCTTCATTATAAAAAAGGGAACCATTGTCAGACATTGAGTCAATTACAAATTTATAAATTCCAATTTGAAATTTTTGTTTACATCCATCAGTATACACATTCATCTAAGAGAGGTTCATAATCATGATGATACATCATATGGCGAGTGTTCAATTGTTACTTATTTTTTGGCATCGCACCACCATTCACCAATTCCAGAAATGACCCCCTTTATCACAGGCACATATTCTAATGAGATAAACAGGCATTCATGACCCCAACTAAGAGAACTCAGTTCTGAACTGTGCACAATGGCAAAAGACAGAGCTCTATACGATATATAGTCTATACATATCAGTGTTAGTATTAGTGTTAGCATAGCTTTTGGTCCATATACATCTATTGGACAGAGTAGAGCAATGGTTGACTATTAGATTTACACCCGAAGTTGACTAGGTCAAGACTCAAGGGGTATTCATGTAGGTTTCTGTTAATTTTCATCTGTCACTTCTGGCGTATCTGCGTTGTTCTCTACTGACTCCAGATTTTCCATTTTGTGCCGGATTTTTGCCAATTCGTCATTCTCAACTAGCTCCAGTAACTCTTCTGTGCTCAGGGCTTGCTTTTCTGGCTGCAGTTTCCGTTGGATGGCCATAACTAATGATGGGCTCTCGATGTTTGCATCGTCGCCGTCTGTGCAAGCATAGCTGCTGATATACGGTCCAGATGAAGATTGGGTCAAGTTGATCATCTCCGCTTCCTTAGCCTGGCTAAGGCCTGCCAGCAGTTCCTTTGCTGTTGGTTCACTGTTTCTGGATTCTTTCAATTTATTTAATCTGGATTCCAGTGCTGCCACATAACGTTCTGAATCCAAATCACAAACACACGAACTAACGGTCTGTGGAATTGGAGCCCATGGATCCATTGCTGATCCAAATTATCCGTACGAACAGACACAACTAAACATGTATGGCGCCATCTTGTGAGTGTTATTATCGTAACGACATCTAGCGAATAGAAATTACCGTAAACCACAAAATATATGTTAATGATAAAAGAAAATAAATAGTCTTAATACGCATATTTTACATTATTTTATCCTTTTTCATGCTTAATTTCTTAAAAAATAATCTTAAAATGTATTTCAGAAACATTAGGACGATTCCCTTGTATTCTCTTTTAAAATTTGATCGTTTTGTCTGATAGACATTTACGTGTCTACGGTAAGTTAAACCTCCCAGTGATCCACGTGAATTCTTTATTTCGAGTTGTTGCTGTGAAGAATGCCTTCTGCTTGCACCAAACCGGAAAATAAAGCCTCTACCGAGGCTTCAAACACAATCTTCCAATGTATAACTATTGTGGAGAAGAAAGTACGCAATCTGGAGAAGAGAAAGGTATAGTATATAAAGCTATATACGCATAAATTGAGATTTTAACTGAAAGGTTTCCTACTTTTGCGGTTCTTTTTAAAATGACGAATATTGTCACATGGTTGTACTGCGCGTTTGTCGCGTGGATTGTTTTGCCATATACAACTGTGATTAAATTGATGATGTGCTCGTATCGTCACATACGAATGCAGTTGTCTAATTAATAATATTTATCCCAAATTACTGTGGTTTTATGGCTGTTAATCTACTTCCGGTGTGCTTGACAGCAACTGAAATACATCGATAACCTTTGCTTTGTATAACGCGAGTTTATTTGTTACAACACGATTTTGGTGGAGAAATGAAGTGGAAAAATTATTTACTAGAAAAAAGTCACCACGTTCTGTCTCTGTATCATAAACCCTCTGTAAATATCTCGTGAAAATGAAAACACGTTAGTTAGTCTTATTTCCTCTAAGACTAAGTCTAACGACTAAGTTCATCATTCCATGTCGAATTGCTTTGATACTTAGTTACTTAATTATAATATGTTATCTTCATGTTGCAAAATTGCTACATAGTTATCATCAGCTTTAAATTAAGGAATTGGGATTTTTTGAAATTATATGTAAAATCCGTGAGGATGCGTGTGCATCTGTTTTTGTGCGAGGATAATCTGTTTTTGAAATGATAATGTCCGAGTTAGTTGTAGGTCGATGAATTGCACAGGAAACGCTGCCCTAATGTTTTCTTAAACTACAAGTTTAATTGGCTACAAAACTCTCAAGACAGTACTACATGTAGTAGCTGTGAAGCTTATGTATATCAACACAAAAACTTGCATTTAAACATACGACTACATGTCCCAAGGTACCCATAGCCACTGCCTATTTTAAAAGGATCATGCCTGTCTACAAATATCTACTCCCCTCCTATTCCATAATTGGACCCTGTGATGTAATGGATTGTGATCTGCTTGATTGATGAGTATTGGATCACAGTGATTACCCCTTTGATGGAATGTTTCGGGGTTTTGCTCAGATTGCAAGTAAAAATTTATATTTGGATTAAACTGTCATAATTGGCTTATTTTATTCATGTAGTGCCATGAAAGCATTACATTAAATGGATGAGTTATGATTACTTAATTTGTGTAATCAATGTGGCAAGCAAAGTCTGGATGCTTGAGCAAAATCATTAATATATGAACATTCACTGTTTATGAAACTATGTTAGAAGTGGGATTATTTGATTTGGAATTGGTCAGATGGGATTGTGTGGAATTTGAATTGAGATAATGGAATTGTCTGGTGTTCACTGATATATTATGATGAAATTAACCAGTCGTATTACTGCAGGGTTGAGTTCAGTTACAAGGGCTGGTTGTAATCATGGAACGGGTTAATTTTCAGTGTCACTTAAAATTACAACATTATCTTAAGTCCACTGAATCAAAATACAGTTGTGTCGGATATGTTCAAGGTGTAACTATTGCTGGAATAGACAAATAGAATACTCATTTAGTTGGAACTACATATAAATGATTACATACACATAATATCGTCAAGAGCTTAATTTTGTCCATGTGAAAAATGTGTAATTGAATTAAATCAGTACAGTCGTGCCCATTCAGAACTTCAGTTACATCTAAACACAGCCCAATCTTCACTTAGATAAATATTCTTCAGTGTTCCATATATTTTTGAGGGCACATCATTTGAAATTAGTTTTTTAGTTAACTTCGGCATTTAGTTAATATTCTTGAAATGGAGCTTGTGACAGTATCATAATTACCAATAACACCGGACATCCTATAAATACACAGGGTGCAAAATAGGGGCAGGGCTTTGCGCCACCATGTAATGGCCTAATTGGAACACTGATTCTTGTTGAATTATCATTAGTGGACAACTTTTAAATACCCTGGAGTCTGTGTTCTACTAGTCTGGATCTCATGGGCGCCTTCTTGGTCTAACTGGTAGCACGTTGGATCACTATCACTTCAAATCTTGTTGTGGGCATATCTGAAGGATGTTTCATCTTTGACCACTTCATTACCTTTGGACGTCGGTCGGCCCATTTAGCCCACCTCGTGCACAAAAAGCGACTGTAAAACATCAGTCATCTAGTCTGGATCAGTTAGTAACTAATCCAGACTATTCTGATTTAAAATGTTAGCTTAAGCACCTATTTCATGTCATTTGTCACTTAGTTAGTTAATACATATTACATAGCTGATAAAACTGTCTGTGTTAACAGCAGATAGAAAATGTGTCAAGAACTTGATTAGTTGATGATGTTTTATTGCCACTTTTGTGCACATGGTAGGCCAAATTGGCCGAACAACCTCCAAAGATAATGAAGCAAAGTCAGAGATGAAACAACCTTCAGGTATGCCCACGCCGAGATTCGAACATGAGTGATCTGTGATCTAACACGCTGCCGCTAGACCACAGAGGCGCCCCACTTGATTAGTTGACAAACACATCTTTGCCTGATGTGTAGATATAAAATATGACTGGATATGACTAGATTTAGCATTATTTTGATGTACACAGGTTAACACAAGTGAGGCAAAATACTGTTCTTTCGTGGTCATCTGTATTTCTACAAGGGTAAAGCACTCATCAGGTGTTCATTTGATCAAGATCATCAGACTGATGCAGTGTGCTCATTAAGAATGATCTTTTTTACTGCTAATGTGTCAGGCTTTAAATGATAAAATTGATATCTTTAGTCACTGACATAATGAGGCCAGGGGATGAGTCATCAGTATTATCTTGAAGACAGTATTATGCAGAGAAAGGTTGTGACTAAATGAGTCATCACCTTAGGTTGGACGCCTTAAGATGGCATATTTGTATACATCCTACTTCAGAATTTAAAAAAATAAGGTAGTATTTGAGATCTGGATCCACAATTCTGTTACTAAATCCTGTCTGTAAAATCTTTTTTTCAACATGTGTATTATTATTAAGGCAGTCAGGTACACCCATTTTAGAGTAAGGTTGCATTTCCTAAATTACTGAGAGTTGTCACGGGTGGACTGGTAGCACAGTTTCCCATACTCCTAGAATTGGACTTTAAATATGCACTGTCCTGTGTCTGAAGTGTTTTTCCTGTTTCGTTTCAACTCACTGTAGTCTACCTTGTCCAGATAATGGCCATAAAATAAGAGTATTCAACTCTCCTTGTGTTCAGCATGTCTGTGCACTTACGTTCCATTAAAAGTGTTTATTGTGCCGGTACTTATGTTTCCGGGCCCGCATAAAATGCGGCTAAGCTCGGTGCTCTATACTTCAATGGATGGTGCACTCTGGTAACTGACAGTTGTTATTATTATATAATTATGTTTAGGGACGGTTGGATGGCTACAAAGAAAAAAAGGGGTCTGGTGAAACACTCAACCCGGATCAGGCGGTAAGTTAATGTTTAAATGTTTGATCAAATGTGTAAAAATTATGTTAGACCATTTCATTAAATAGTATGTGTAAACTTGCTGTAAATGGATTTGTTTTTTACTTTATGCTTTCCTTGTTGATTTCTAATATTTTTGACTGTGTGCTATTTGCCATCTTCAGGAATAAACATGTCTGTGAATAATTACTATGGGCCAATGAGTAATAATTGAGGTATTTTGATTATGGTATAAGCAGAATAATGACAAGTTCTTTCTCCACCTCAGGAAGCCATCACAAAATATGATGGTGTCATCCAAAATCTGGAGTTTGCCAGAGAGCTTCAAAAGCAGTTCCAGACCATCAGCAATGAGGTAAAATGAGGCTGTTCCTCATATTATGTTCAAGATCGTGTGTGTGTCCAGATTTCTTAATCTTTAGCAACTCTTGATGGAAGTACTGATTTAGACACATGTGAATACACTTAGACGATTGTGTTAGCATTATACATTCTGGATCCATTGTATAACAGTTACACCTTTCTGCCCTTCAGTTGGAGAAAGCAATGAAAAAGAAAGCGAAGCGTGATAAGATTGAGAGACAAGAGCATGAGATTTCTCGCATACGAGAACTCCTCAAACTGCAGGAGTTGCTCAGCAACATGGGTGCTGAAGATGTGCGAGAAGACTTCAAGAAAGGTTCGAGAGGAGCTGTTGGGCTTACAGATGAGAATCTGGAACAGCTTGATGAGCTTTACAAACTGATCACACCAACAAGGGAGGGCGAAACAGGGTAAGTTGTAAGGGGGTAAATCTAGGGTTATTTGTCACAAGAACTGCGGTTATTGTATTTAGAATATTGCTGTTTGTGGAATTCATCCAGTCTAATGTTCTATGCTTCAGTTACACGGAACAGTTAACAAATGCCTCCGAGCACATCATTAGCTTTCTGGATGCTCGTGACAAGAGTGTCATAGGCACAACATACAAACAGCTGAGGGAAATGGTGGACAAGATCAATGACTGTGGCTATTTCGACAATGTTAATACTACAGAGGAGGAGAAAAAGGTGGAGTCAGGTTAGAAAAGTTATTTAATTTGACTTCAGAGAGTATCAATTAAAAACAGTATAAAACGAATCTGCTTCAGTGCACTAAAATGCTAAAGTGTGTTTGTCACTGAACTAAATTTTGAAAAATACAATCTTTACAAAGGTCAAGAAGGGGTTATTAAACTTTATTTTTCATTCTAGAACCTGCAGTAGTTGAGCAGACCACAGCAGCACCGGAGCCAGAGATTAGTTCACCAGCAGAGGTCAGTAAACATTTCTTTCCCATTGTCATGTTTGCAGATACAATTCTTCAAACGGGGACAAAATTCTCAGTGATTAAAAAAAACTACTTGCCCAATGAGCGGTTAAAGATGGAAATTCACTCGGTCGTAAACCAAAACCATCTGCCATAAAATTGGTTACACAACAGACGATTATTTCTGGTATCTGTAATTTATCTGAGTTTAGTGTGTATAAGAAAACCTGCATAGCTTAGCCTGACTTGGTCAATGTTCTGTACAAGACAGCGACAGACTTCGGAAACCAACCATGGTTGGACATTGAGTAATGAACACTTGAGTTTGAAAAGCCTGTGCTATGTTTTCAGTGCAATGTTTACTATAAGAAGACTACTTTTTAGCCACTTTATATTGGGTTTCAGGTGTGGAGAGCATTTGACTAGCTCCTAGTAAGGTGCTTTTCTGAGCATTTATTATTATTACTATAATGAACATTCTTTATATATATATATATATATATATATATATATCAGCTGTTAGTTTGCTAAATATACACAGTCATCTGCTAATTGAATTATAAAATGACACATGGAAGTTGTTGGTGAAATATAACATCATGAAATAACTTTGAAGCCCTTGTGACAAAACCTAAAGCATGGTCCGTCCGCCACCATGGATATCCTGTCAGAAGTCATTGGACGTTTGTTGACTTTCTGTTTGTGTGCGTAGGGCTGCTGAAAAATATACTGTGGTTGTGGCTCATTAAATAGCTGGGTATTCTGGTTGGTCTATGGTTTTGTCAGTCATCACTAATTTGGGGGGGGGGGGAATATTTGTGTCGTCCTTCGCTATTGATGTGGCAGTCACTATGGACATGAATTCGGGTAGAGAGAAACTGCGTAATAATTATATCACAAACTTGTGCATAGTCACAGTAGTAGTTTTTAGCAGAGTTCACATTAATGCAGATACAAGGTTTACTATTCATGCTTAAAAAGTGACCTGATTCACAGATATTCTTTATCGCAAATTCATTTTGGGAGGGAAATGGCTGTGAAGACAAATTTAAATAAACTAGAAATATTATCCTATTTATGGTGAAAGTACATGGAATATATGAGTACTTTATGAATGTACTCAAGTATTGGGTGTTTAACATTAATTCATTGATCCCCTAAATGTATAGAAATGATGAGGCTTAACATGTTGGAGCATCCCGTAATTTATCTGAATTATCACTTTTGACACCTTCTGTTGTTTTGATCTCCCAAGAACATTTCAACCATAGATTTAGGAGAATTGTCACTGATTAATATGACTTGTTAGACTACATGGTGTTGAAATCTAATTGGACTACATGGTGTTGAAATCTAATTGCAATTCTGTTGCAAATATAAGTAAAACATAATTATTTAGCATAAATAACAATTTTTTTTTAAATAGCGGTAAATTTTTTGTACTGTAAATTAATTGATAAGTGTACTTTTACAAAATAATCAATAAGAATATACATAGTGATCATAATGGCAAATTAGTCATAATGATAATGTCTAATTTTTTACTTTATGGTGTAAATTACATTCTTCCGTCATTTCAAATTAGACAAATAATTAATGTTTGGTATTATTGTACATGCTATATATTAAATATCATTAATAAGACACAGGAATACCTGAAAATGATTTTGGCATAGAATAATATTGATTTTAGTTCATTTGCTTAAAATAAAATGTGAATTCCCATTTCATCATTAATAATTAAGTCACCCAAAACTACTGCTAAGCTATATCTATCTAGTAAGCGAGTCCTGTATGAAATTGCGCATATACAGATCTACATCCAGAAATGTCATTATTAATTTATAAAATAATTTATTAAGCTGTATCTCTAAAATAAGTTATTAGTAAAATTGTTATTTTCTGACTTGTTAATAAATGTAATAAACCCTGTTAATTAATAGATTTTGGTTCAGCTGATTATGATTACAAGTTCTAGTGTTTAATAATAATATATCTGCCTTATTCTGTATATCAACAAAGTTACAACTTCAGTTCCAATATTATGTGTACATTGGTATTGGTATCAAACTCGTTCTTCTGGAGAACCTTCCTATCTATTTTCCATGCTTTCTTTTATCACCCATGCCCAGCGAACTCCGTTCAGCCGGTTTTCGCTTGTTGTCTGTTCCCAGGGTTAAAACTCATGCTGGGACTTGTGCTTTTTCAGTTGCTGTCCCTACTCTTTGGAATTCACTTTCTGAACATGTTATGTCATCCAATAGTATAGTTCCTTTCCATCAATATTTGAAAACTCACCTTTTCAGACTCGCTTATCCTTCCTACCTTTCCTTGCCATCTGATCATTGTTGATGAACCTTGCATTGTACCCAGACTATGAAATTGCCCAACCCCTGTATTAGGTACACCACTGAGCTCAATTCTTTTAAAGGATACTGGCACAACAGAAGTTTTGTTATTATTATTATTTAGTACAAAGAAAGGTAGCATTCAGTTTTGACACTATTAGCAACGATGATTTCTGTGTTCCTGTTTTTGTTTAAGATTGGGTAGTTTTGTTCAACCTATTTTACAATGATAATCATGCAGTGGCTCTTGTGTAACCAATTTAAGGAATTATCTTGCAGTCAAACAATCACAACCCAAATGTTCAAAACCTTAGCCACATTAAACCTCCATTGCACAACAAGGGTAATCCAGATACCACGAATCAAGTCACAACCACAAGGTCAGGTGTACAGATACCTAAGTTACTGACATTCTGAAAATCTTCTACCATTAACAAAATTAGTCTAATAAGTGGCCACTAGGTTAGACTGAACAATATTTCTGACCTGATTTCGTGTTTGTATACAGAAAAAACTCTGGATTACACACTAGCCAGGCCCAAATAAAGGTTGCCTCATACCACAAAGCATCCACTAAGTTTCAAATCTGTCAATGTCGGAGCAATTTCATTACAGAACTTGGAAGAAAGATTTTGCTAGAGCACATTACTGGACAAAGAAGGATTATATCTAATAATGTACATATCTGATGGACTTTATTTGTATAAATCATTATAATCTGGTTATAGTTGAAACAGTTTCCTATTAGTGTTGAAATGTTATTCCAGATAACTGATTTAAATGACTTGGGAAGGTGACTAATTTATGCATGCTGCAAATTTGAGATTGTCACAGTTCCAAATGATATTTATGAGCTATTTCCTTCCGCAGCCTGTTAAAGCAGTCGCTGAACCAGAGCCTGCCTGCCCACCACAAGAACCTGTTGCTTCGGTGCCGGAGCAGGTGCCCACAGCACCAGCACCATCAACCATGCCCGTCACCTTGGCCGGATCAAGCTCGGAGAGCTCAGCCAACTACCGCGATGATTCCTTCTTCACCACTGCCCAGTATGCTCACCAACGGCGTGGTCTCCAGGAGATTGTATCTTCAGTACAGGGCAATTTTAACTTTCTACAGGACTCTGAAATTGATGTGGATTGTAAGTAGAGCTTATTAAGTGTGCCACGTAAACTTAGATGTCCGCATATTATCCACGTGCAAACTGATTTCATGATTGAAGTTTGACCATTGTATAAATCAGACATGGGATTAATTCCATTTGGTCAATTCAACATCAAATTGATCAATTCCAAACAGAGCACTTCCAATTTTTAATTCCATATATTTTTATATGCTTTACAAACACAATTTTTTTTCTTTTATTCATTGATATATGTGATAATGTTATACGTACGTACATACATACATACATACATACATAAAAACAAACATACATGTACCTACTTGGAATACCTACTCCGAGTAGTTTATATTCCAAGTAGGATTGTCATGAAAGAAATATTTCTGAATTAAAAAATTAAATGGTAAATTAATATGTGGATTACATTTTTTTAAATTGAATTAATTCCATGTCTGGTACAAATAATTAATGTTCTGTCCATTTACCAGATTAACCATCTTGTTCACGTTTCAGCACCACACCGAGTTGACCCAGCTGTTGTAGCAGCTCGTCCTATGTCAGCAAGCCTTAGAACATCAGGTAGGTAATGGTGGGCAGCTCAGTAATAATCCTTGTCAGTGTATATCTTGATTTTTCATCAGAATGGGGTTACTTTGTATAACAAACAGTTGATGATAAGAGTTGTTGACAGGGCTTCCTCGGGACAACAAACACCAATAAAGTGTATCCTTGCAATAAATTCCAAAATGATAAATATTGTTATACTATGAGGGAATTCAATGTGATTGTATTAAATATTTAAAGGATTTCATATTAAGTAATGTGCTACCCATTGGCCATATATCAGTCCCAAGTTTAAACAAAGAACTCGTCCACACAATCTGTAGTATGTAGCGAAGCAACATAATAGTATGTCACACATGGTGACTGATGACCCATTTAGCAAACTATATGCATGCAAGTGACTGTGAAGTAGCAGCATTTAGCCCATCATGTAAATAAATCCAGAAATCTTTTGAAGAGCTACTGCTTAACATGAACTAGTCTGTCACCTTTATATTATTCATTCAGAGGCTTGGGTGGGGGTCACTTTAACCCAGTCCTTTTAGATACCATAATAATTTACTTTATTATTCATTCACAAATACGTACATTGTATTATTGATGTGTGCTTGTTGTTTATTATAGATGCCGCCATTCAGCAGACTAGTTATCAAAACACAAATTTACTTGGCACTGAAGACCAGACTGCAAGTGCTGCTGGTAATTACAGTCACCAGGTAGCAGCACAGAGCAGTCAAGAAGTGATCAGCCATCATGCTGCTGCACAGCCCATCATCCAACATGTTGTGTCAGACTCATTAGACTTTGGTGCAGCTTCAACACCTTCGGTGGCAGAGTCCGTGCAGCAGTCTAACACATCTTCCCAGATTCAGTTCGGAGCCGTGGATGCCATGACCTTGGATCCCCAGTCGTCATCATCACTGCCTGCTGGCAGCAGCCAACAGCAGGTCGTGCAGCTAGAAGCATATGAACAAACATACAGCCAAAATCTGATGTCACAGTCGCTAGGTGGCAGCACATCCTCCCAACATGTGTCATTCGGTGACCAGTCAGCATCGAGTCTGATGTCATCACACATCGGTGGTCTTCAGGATCAGTCAGGATCAGCGAGTTCGACCAGTGGTCCACCACAGCCCATACCCCTGCCATCTCAATCCCTGACTGGTCAGTCATTAATGAATCAAGCCTTTGGCACAACAAACACTGAAAATACAACATCTCAACCACAGGTTGGTGTTCCCGTGATAAAAACATTTTGTGTCTTGTAATAATAGCTATAAATTGGCCTCTTGGTGATTGGTTTGTACTATGTAATGTAATATTTCTTCCCATAGAAACATTGGTCAGAGTTATTGGTGTCTTTCTTATATTCATGTAGAATGTTCCATACTGAAAGGGACAGCTCACTGAATAGAATACAGTCAGGCTACGTTATACCATGGTCCGTTATAACACAAAATCAGATATAACACTGTCAGACCTTGGACCCCGAATTGTGGAATCATGACCAAGCATTTATATCCAAAATGGCATGAAATCTGAAACTAACCATTAAAATATTTCGAAGTAATTTGAACACATTTTCAGTTTGTAAATCACACATAAAAAACAAGGCCACAACGTAACCATGCAAATATATTTATATATATATATATACACACCACCTTGGCTCAATCAGCCAAACAAACACCCCAATCACAACCCTCATTCACAACACACACTCAATACATTTAATTACAAAAGCAGATACACAAACATACATTTTCACGGATGTTTATTTGTGCACATGCAACTATAAACGTTCATTTATTGGTTCATATAATTGCAACCTTCATCTGTAAAACATGCACTATTTCTGGCGGATGAATATCACCAATCCAAGATGGCTAGTACTGATCAATTTTGCAGAAACATTTTATTTTCCACACAAACACTGAGGTAACATTTATTTTTATGTCAACAAATGATTAAATAATTACTGTGAATATTTATGAAATAAACAGTTTTATGTCATTTTAAAGGATGGTGCAAAACAAGGTTAATACATGGAATCCCTATTATCACCCACCCCGATAGTACCCCTGTCTCGCTTCGCGGTCCACCTATAACACAATACCTGTAGTCGGCGGTTTTGTTAAGAAATAAAGTATGGGGGAGCATAAATAATACCAGGGTCAGATATTGGTAGCCCTCAAGCGCCTATACTGGCACAAAATGGTGTCTCAGATGTTCATGCAGATTGGTCTTTGGCATTGGAAAAGAAAGTAGCTAGGTCTCAACTTGAGAGTAAGTGGGTGAAATGACTTGCTTCTAACAAAACATGATCATTTGTCATGATTTGTTACTTGTTCTGATATCAGTGTGTGTATGTGGTTTTTCATATCATGTAAAAAGTTTAATCAATGCTGTTGATTATCGGTTGGTGGCCAAGGAGCAACCTGGAGGTTGTACCCAGGTTGTTTATTTATCATTAGCCTTCAATCCCAGTATTTTAAGCCGACCTGGACTCTTGTCCGTAGATTCCATGGTGTGCATATGCTGGGTACATCAGTACCTGTTTATGTGTGTAGGGCCTCTGACAACCAAAATGTGTCTGGGGCCCAAGAAACAACTGGGACACCAGCCTTTTTATTTATTTTGGTTCCTTGAACTCGGGTGTAAGCATAATAATAAAAATTGGTCCAGGGATTGTGTACATGTTTTTGTGTGCCCCTCGAGTGTTTCATCTGAAACCAGAACCTCAACTAACTGAAGCACTCATTCACTTCCATTTTGACTTTGTCAGACATGGAAATTGTCATTCAATTTGATGTTGGCATCACTGTGTGGAAGCACATCATCCCAATATGTGTCATTCGGTGACCAGTCAGCATCAAGTCTGATGTTATCACATATATCTGTGGTCTTTGGGATCAGTCTGGTTCAGCGAGTGCAATAAGTGGCCCACCACAGCCCATACCCCTGCCATCACAATCCCCTATTAATCAGTCATTAATAAATCAAAATTTTGACACTAAAACACTGAAAATACGTCTCAGTGCCAGATTGGTTTTCAAGTGACAATGACATTTTGTAACTTGAATAATAAATATATATATTGGTGATTGGTTTGATTCACAGGTATGTGATGTTTCTACCCATATCTGGTCGTTTTTGGTTCAACATGGGTCATAGTTGTTGAACTGTTTCTTTGTAATTCATGTGGGACGATCTATACTGAAAGGGATAGTCCACTGAACAGAATACCCATAGTATGAAAAAACGTCATCTCTTATTGCGACTTTTTACTTGTTTTGATATCAGTGTGTGTGTGGTTTTTCATATCATGTTATGATGTACTACGTTTAAGTTTAATCAATGCTGTTGATTATCTGTTGGTGGCCAAGGAGCTACCTGGAGGTTGTACCCAGGTTGTTTATTTATCATTAGCCTTCAATCCCAGTATTTTAAGCCGACCTGGACTCTTGTCCGTAGATTCCATGGTGTGCATATGCTGGGTACATCAGTACCTGTTTATGTGTGTAGGGCCTCTGACAACCAAAATGTGTCTGGGGCCCAAGAAACAACTGGGACACCAGCCTTTTTATTTATTTTGGTTCCTTGAACTCAGGTGTAAGCATAATAATAAAAATTGGTCCAGGGATTGTGTACATGTTTTTGTGTGCCCCTCGAGTGTTTCATCTGAAACCAGAACCTCAACTAACTGAAGCACTCATTCACTTCCATTTTGACTTTGTCAGACATAGAAATTGTCATTCAATTTGATGTTGGCATCACTGTGTGGAAGCACATCATCCCAATATGTGTCATTCGGTGACCAGTCAGCATCAAGTCTGATGTTATCACATATATCTGTGGTCTTTGGGATCAGTCTGGTTCAGTGAGTGCAATAAGTGGCCCACCACAGCCCATACCCCTGCCATCACAATCCCCTATTAATCAGTCATTAATAAATCAAAATTTTGACACCACAAACACTGAAAATACGTCTCAGTGCCAGATTGGTTTTCAAGTGACAATGACATTTTGTAACTTGAATAATAAATATATATATTGGTGATTGGTTTGATTCACAGGTATGTGATGTTTCTACCCATATCTGGTTGTTTTGGGTTCAACATGGGTCATAGTTGTTGAACTGTTTCTTTGTAATTCATGTGGGATGTTCTATACTGAAAGGGATAGCCCACTGAACAGAATACCCATAGTATGAAAAAACGTCATCTCTTATTGCGACTTTTTACTTGTTTTGATATCAGTGTGTGTGTGGTTTTTCATATCATGTTATGATGTACTACGTTTAAGTTTAATCAATGCTGTTGATTATCTGTTGGTGGCCAAGGAGCAACCTGGAGGTTGTACCCAGGTTGTTTATTTATCATTAGCCTTCAATCCCAGTATTTTAAGCCGACCTGGACTCTTGTCCGTAGATTCCATGGTGTGCATATGCTGGGTACATCAGTACCTGTTTATGTGTGTAGGGCCTCTGACAACCAAAATGTGTCTGGGGCCCAAGAAACAACTGGGACACCAGCCTTTTTATTTATTTTGGTTCCTTGAACTCAGGTGTAAGCATAATAATAAAAATTGGTCCATGGAATGTGTACATGTTTTTGTTGTGTGTTCAGGCTGAAGTTCTTGTCAATTAGTTTTCACCTTGTAGTGGTACCTTAGACTGATATAAAAAATTGGCCAATAGTTTAGCCATATCATTTCCCTTGAGTGTTCCTTCTGATGCCAAAAACCGAGTGGAATGAAGCATTCATTCCCTTCCCTTTAGTAAGCGTAGAAGTTGCCATCATACTAAACTAAGATTTGTCAGTGAAAACATACATCTCTTAATGATTGTTTAGCCTCTTCTGCCATTAGCATAACATCAATAAAAACACCACAGTTTTGAGTTGAGCTCTGTTGTGCATGAATTGGTACTTGGATGTACATTCACCACATATTACTATTAAGTTCTGGTATTCTCTGTTCATATGATATTTACTAGTTGGTAATTATGTAATTTTTTTGAACCAGGTCCTGTAGGACTTATTTTCAAAATGTGTTAACAGCAATCTCGCCAATCTTGTATACCTTTTTGCAATGAATCGGCATCCACCCATGGGACATTTTATCCCATCGTCTTATTTCTCTAACAAGTCTTTCTTTAGATACCTGTTCCAAGATTGCATGGAGCATTCGTGCATTCTTGAACTTTGACCCATGTTTGATTTCAGAAAATGGATCGATTAATGCATGTTTAATATTCTTCAGGAGAAGAAACCCTACACCATGAATCCGAATGCTGACCCATTCCAGTCGGCGGCCATGTTTAGTCAGAGCGATATCGGTTCAATGAGTGGCCAGACATCATCTAACATACAGCAGACTGCCAGCCTGATGTCGCAAGACGAACAACGAAAACCAGCTTGGCAGACCCCAGTCACTCAGTCGCAACAAACAAGTCAGCCCGATAGTAATGATTATAACAGTACGTGTTTGAACAAACTATTTTTATTTCTTTTGTGCGGTGGCAGTGATACATTAATAAATGCACATTTGTTATCCACTTGTGTAGCAAGGTGATTGTGACTGTCATTTGTTTTCATGAGAACAAGTATGGTTACATAATCTTCATGGTGAATGTCACAGACACGTTTATGTGCGATTCACAGAGCTGTTTCTAGGGTGACTGATTTTATTGAGATTTATACCAAATTAGGAATCTGGTGCAGTTCATTGTTTGTTGATTTTATGCCCACCATGCAACTCTGAAAATAAACATTGCCCTTAGATTGGTAGCTTTTGGGCGTCCTCTTCAACTCGATCTAAACCCTGTAATTGAAAAGATCCCATGGTTTGAAGTCACTTGAGATAACATGACGTAAATACTATGCTACTAGTCGATCGAAGCACTAAATGGCATTTGTTGTGATTATGCGTCCTATTATTAAGACTTAGTTGTTGTCTTTTGTACTTCTGGTATAATGTAGGACACTGAATGACCTAAATTGTGCTGACGTGTCATTAAACAACATTCATCATTATAATGTTTCATGTAAAATACCGCGTCAAACATTTGTAAATCTTTTGTGGTTTGCTTGCTCAAATATAATTTTCTCCTTGGGATCTGCTAAATGACCTGTGTGCAGCATGGTTGTATACATTCACTCAATTTGTTTATAATTCCCATGAAAGCATACACAAAGTTGCAAGTTGTATCGAAGTCCCATAGTACTGCAATATGTACGTAGGTTTTCTGTGATTGAAAAATAGGACACAGTTGTGATGTTTTGAAACAGAACTTGCCTTTTTAAAAATGGCTGATTATCATCCCAGTACTTGGATGTATATATTTATTTTGCCTCGATGTTTAGATATATAGTTTCTGTCATTAGTAAAATTAATAATAATTCACCATTATATTTCTTGTAACTTTATAATCAACTGCTGTACTGTATTGAAGCCTATGTAATATTTACTCTGTGTGTGTGTGTGTGTATGTGTGTCAGGGCCAGAAAAATCGGTTGCCTGGATTCCTGGGGCAAGTATATGTTCATGCTGGGCTAGTGCTGATCGGTGATCACTTGCCCATTTGGGATGAAAATTCACCAAATGTGTGTGCACATGCTGGATGAGCAAGCCAATTAAAAAACATTTCCTGCTGCCTACTGGTACCTATACTTATAATCGCGATGCAAAGCTGGCTGTGAGTGTCCGCTACACCTAAAGCCGAGATTCCATATATGCAGCATGCAAATCTGTATGCGACATTGCGGTATCCATGTTTTTCGGACACCCATCTCACCTCACCTATTTTTCTTGGGAAAGCCTGCATGGACACTCAAATCAGTCCATTTTGTCGCATAGACGGTCGCACATAAGCAATCATGCACATATGTTTACATGTTTTCCTTTGCTTTGTCTGGGCTTAAAACCGAGATTCCACATACATGGTGTGCATATGCAACATTTCAGTAGCCTGTGACATTAACACCCATCTTACTTTCTGACCTATTTTTCTTGAGAAAGTCTGCCTGGACACTCGAATCGGAATGTTGAATCCAGAATTGTATGACCCAGGTCATAAAAATATGGATTGAACCATCCAGTTCACACCAATTGCTACATGGAGTGATCCATTTTGTTGCATTCTGAAATCGTAGTCCCACATATGGAATCACACTCATACATTGACTTATTTTCCATTTTTTTGTCGCATTGTGATTCGCTTAATGCACATATGGAATCTCAACACATCACCTATTTAAAGCAAAGCACCATTGGCCTTACTGAATAAGCATTTCTTATCATACACTTCTCTATTTGCCAATTTTTATGGCAAATATATGTTTAAATGTAGGCAGATGAAATATAGCAATTTAAAAAAAATATATAGTTTGGGATCAGTTGAAAATTTGTTGGGAAAGTGAAAACATTTGTTGGGCAATTGCATTTCCAATCTACTTGTCTGTGGGCAACTGAATTGGAGAAAAAACTCTGGCCCTGGTGTGTGTGTGCTGAATTGATATAAATAATTAGGAGCACTTGTTAATGTTTTATTTGATCTTGAAGCTGCCAGTGGGTATTTATTCAGGTGTGTGTGTGTGTGTGTGTGTGTGTGTGTCAATCAGCAACCATGCCATGTGAAGCCTTCTATAATAATTTCACACTGTCCACAGATACTGGCTTCAGCAACTCGAACCAGTTTGGCCGTAATGCCAGTGGTGTACGAGGTGGCGGCCGGGGCAACATGCGTGGTGGCCGAGGCATGAACAATGGCTTCCCACGCGGCAACAGCCGTGGTGGTGCTCCGTACAGTGGCAACCGTAATGGTGGCTTCGGCAACAACAGGGGTGGAAGCCGAGGTTCGTATTGGTGTTTGGTACTAATCATTACAAGGAATTGCATGTGAAGTTGTCTGGTTGGCATTGTTAGGCCACACATACATAGTCTCCCAATTTATTGTTTACTCTGAATGGATGTAAATGTTTTAGTAGACCCATAACAGGCATGTGCTGTATGATTTGCTGTTTTGTAATTGGAGTTTATTCTAATGATCACCACGGCAACATGATAAATGGCTGCATATTGAATGCTATTGTGAGAAATGCACTTTTCATTGTTTAACATTGAAAGGTTCACTTGTACCACTGTTTTGAAAAACCTTTTTTTTTTACATTTCTTATTTGGCCTAGAGACCAAATTAGTTTTCAGTTCTATAACAGATTCCACTACGTTAGATTCAGTAGTACCAGTGACCTTTGTTCTAGGTCCATTTGTAGCTATAACTTAATTTTCTTAATTGAGCTCATTGTACCACCGACCTATATTATGGGTTCATTTGTGCTGGTCAGCTATGTTTCCTAGGTTCTCCTCTACCAGTGACCCACATTTTCTAGATTCACCTGTACCATTGACCTCTGTTTTCTAGATTAGCCTGTACTAGTGACCTGTATTTCTTAGTTTCACTTGTGCTAGTAACCTCCATAAAATGTTGACATGAAACAGAGGTTACCATGGTGCAGGTGCAATCATGGCATCTTCTGTTGAATTATAGCTATAAAGGCACCATGGCTGACTTGTTCCTGCATGAGGTGTGTGTGTGTGTGTGCGTGTGTGTGTAAAATGCCATTATTGTGTGTTATGTCACTAATAAGAAGTTCTTTTAGACACTTGCGGGCTCCAGCCACAGACGCTGTGGTCTTCGTTGGCCTGATTTTCACGTGTTCTCTCCCTAGGTGGCAGTGCGTGGCAGGGTTACCCCTCGCGCAGTGATTACCGACCCGAAGGTGGTTACCAAGGATACAACAATAGTTTCAATGCAGGTGGGCCTACTGATAAACAGACTGGCACTGTCCTTGGTTTCCATGGCTACATGTGATTTATAAATAGGCTGGCTGCCTGCATTGTAGAAGAACAACAACAAAATTGTTTCTTTCTGTAAATAACAACTCTCTTGCCCAGGTGGTTTATAATTCAGCTTGATATTATATTACCAGTGTATGCTGTGTGGGTGCATATGTGTTAAACTTAAATATGTCATGTTATGTAAATATATATACATATATAAATGCATGCACATGTACAGTGTGCATGTGTGCATGCATGAGTGTGTGTGGTTTCTCACTGAAGCAACTGAACAAGATTGTTAACTCACCGCGTTTTTCAAGTTCATACTAAAGGCTGGCACCGAGTTGCTCAGATAATACAGAATTAATCCCGATGAAGTGTAATTAAATATACGGTTAAATAAAAATTGAAGATTCTGTAGTTGGTTAAAATTTTGAAGATTCAGTTATCGTGATTTCTGATGTTTAAAGCTTTAGAATGATGCGGGAAGTTGTGTTTAGAATTGGCAATGACCGGCAATTTATAAGTGGCCTAAAATGTGGAAAATCATATTACTTGTTTGCTGTGTTGTTCATTACTAACATCTCTCAGATAAATGGTTTGAATATGTGAAGATTGAGTAATATGTTGATTAAACAAGGATATATTTCAAAATAAGTTCTGTTATCTTCAAACATGTTTGCTAATTTTCAGAAAGGCTTTATCTTTGTTAGCAATTAGAATTAGTGTTTTGCCAATGTTTCGTAGACCATTCCAAACCAGCACTGATAGATTTAGATATACAACCTTGATATTTTCAGGTGGTGGCATGCGTGGTGGACCACCTCGTGGAGCTATGCGAGGCAACAGGGGTGGCTCTGGTGGATTTAACCGCAGCCAGGCCTACTCGCAGCAAGTGTGACCAATGGTAGACGACCCGGACTGGACTGGACCCGACCTGACCGTAGTGCTCTGACTTTATACTTCACTGGCGTGGTCTATGCACCACTGTTTGGATGTGAATGTTACCAGTTCGTGCTAAACGATCATTTTATCAGTATTTGAGCTTGTGTAACCCGTGGTCATTGTGTAAATGTCTTTCATGGTTGTTTTAATATTTTACAATATCCCATTGAACTCCATTTTGAAGAACCCTTTTGTTTCTCATTGGTTTGTATTTGATTCCAAGGTGACGATGGTTATCAAGGAGTACGCGTGCTTTTCGGGTGGCCAACCATCTCAGTTTCTGAGATGGCTAATCACAGATTTCTGGTGACTGTTTAGCTGCTGACAAGCAAGAAAATGAACTTGTGCTGGTGTGACATTGCCAGGTTTTTTTATTGGCCATTGACCAGAACAAATGGATTGGGCATTGTCATTGGCTGGTTGCAGTATTTTATTTCCACTTTCTCTTTAGCTAACTCCCCCATTTGATTAAACTCCCATTTTGCATTTCGTGCCTTGGTCATGCGATCTCTTTTTGTTTTTGTCAGTGTTGTATATACGACTGTGGTGATGTGTACTGTTAGTCGCGAGTCAGGAAGAGTCGCACCTCATGTGGTGGATTTCTGTTGTACAACAGGACAGATTTCCACTACATGACAAACTTTCTTGATGTTCCCCCCCCCCCTTCCACTGTGGCATCTAGCACATGGACTATTTAAGATTATCTTTATTGGGATGCGCATGTTCAAAGCAAGAATCTTAAGCATACATGTCGGCATCTGTCAGGCTACATTGCAACGTGGTGCTTTGTGCATTGGCGAGAGTACAGCTAGCACGTCTGAAAAAGACAAACCAGAGTGACATTCTTCTGGTGACAAGATTGGTTGGTACTCGTCAGAAGGCAACTTAAACAGCAGCAATGAACAAAATCAACAACAACAGCAACAAGGCTTCTTGAAACGTCAAAAAACAATCGAAAAATACAAAATGACGTCCATGATTTGCAAGCTTCAAAGCCCGTTACACGTATTTTCCAGGCTTTGTTTCTTTGTAGTCCATTTTATCGTTTTTTTCTGTTATACGTTACACTGGTTGATAAAAATCCATATGAACTAAGGTGGATATAACATTTCCTGGTACACATTGATGTAGTGTTGGCTTTTTTGCATAATTTTATTTAGTTTGATACTATTAAGTTCTTTACCTGGGAAATTGTCCACTTTGTGTTCAGGTGGGTTAAACAGATTAGTGGTCGTGTTTGGTAAGTGCTCCTGCAAATCTGAAATTTCTCCCATTGTTTTGACAAACTGTCGTGTAATCGGTCCATTCTTGATACTGCTTCAGCGCTTTTTCACATTGAACAGGTGTAAAATGGTTTTAAGAGGTGTAACTTTTAGTTAGTGGTGATTGTAGCTATGCTGACACAATTCCAGTAGCTCTGTTTTTTTCCCCGCACTGCCCATTTAAAATTTGGTAGATCAGTAGCGTGTCCTAGAATTCTGTACAAAGACGGCCCCACCAATCTCTATATAATGCGAGTGCTCATAAAGCCGAAATTCATCAATAGTGGTAATCTAGCCTGATTTTTCCGGTGCCTCTCCAGCGCTCATTTGATCAGCCAGGAAATTTTCAACAATTGAGTCGTCTGTTCAAATGAAGCAAGCCGAGGAAAAGACAGGTTTAATTTTATGCTTTCTCACCAATAAATAAATAAATGGACGTTACATCAGCGTTTTTTTAATGTCTTGTATTGGTTTGTGATTGGACGGAGTGCTTACAACTACAATGAGGACGCGCTGTACTATTTTACATTTTATTATTATGGGGACTATACTGGTGACTAGAAAACGGTGTTGCTGTACTGGACGCATTCTTCCCGAGGTGTTCCGGTGTCTCGAAACACGTCATCGGCCGACCATTTCTGTGTAGGCCTGTATGCAGTCATTGAGAACCGTGAATGCATCGTCGAAGTCACTCTGAAACAGAACAGAAATTAACTCAACTACAACATTGCCCAAGGCCAGAATCATGCAAAACAGAACACGTTTTATGTTTAAACTGAACCACACGTGTGATATTCTTATAAGTTGATCGTTGCTATAAAGGCGACACACACACACAATGCTTTATTGGTTGCTAAGAATAAAATCCAAACAACAATGGTTAAGAAATTGATTGATTAAACAAAATGATCAGTCTGTTCTATATTAATGGATACACATGATATATGCTGAAATAGCTATGCAAATACATTAAAAAATTATTTTATTGTCTGCATCTGTTTTAATTAATGCCTACCTGTTCACAACCATATTTCTCGTACCAGTGGAGATAAGCTTTGGCATCGTATTTAAGCCGAGCACTGAAACCTATCAATGACAGGTGATCTGTGATGCTAGAATGATTGGCTGCCATGGTTACTGCAGATGTGCCACTGTTATCCTGCGCTGGAAAAAAATTATTTTTAGATTACATCAAAGAAAAACCGACTGCATGCAACATTAAACCTAATAAGTTTGCAAACAAAATTGTTAAAAAAGGTTGTGTATTATTGTGGTTAACCACAGATTTTATGCAGGTCTTTGGATACACTTATCTTTTAAATCATTACAGGGTTTTACAGACATTTTATTTGGGGTATTATTAAATTACATATTATTTGTACAGCGCCTTTGAATGGCTCCTGCTAGTAAGGGCGCTTTATTAAATATACATTATTATTATTATTATTACACTTGACTTCATTACAGTTGGTGATTACTCAACCCATTCAGTGGTTCTAAAATATTGTGAACATTCTAATTTGTTCCTTATTTATTTTTAGACATCGCTGTGTTTGACCAGTTAACAAAGTTGCCTAAAATCTTCGCAAACATTTTGATTGTAAATTGGACAGATCACAAATGACTGATCGGTGTAATCACACTTATTTATGTCCGAAATGTCCTGGTGATGTTTTTTGTTTGTTTTGAGGGCACCTTTGTGGTCTAACTGGTAGGGCACTGGATCACAGATCACTACCACCTGAGTTTGAATCTTGGCATGGGCATACCTGAAGGGTGTTTCATCTTTGACTTCACTTTATTACCTTCGGAGCATGATGTTTTTCGCTGGATCTACAACTGGTCCGTTTTTTTTACCAACTCCCATGCACACTAGTCGGGCTTCTGCAACAGGATACTGGTTAGAGCATTGCACTGGAAATCTGCAGCTTGTGATTTTGAATAGGACACGTACCTGTGTTTATAGAATGTTTCCCTCGGGTGTTGATACTTGGCCATATGTCAGAAGTGTCAACAGCAACTCGGCTTAACAAATGACACACCAATTCACTAATCACTCATTCCCATTAGATGAGAACCCTCCCATAGTGCAGTTGGTAACTCATTGTTTCATCATTCAACAAATGGGCCAAGTGACCTCCAATGGTCAGGACGTGAAGTGAAAAATGAAACATCTTGCAGACATAGCCCAGCCATAGTTAGAACCCAGGTTGATATTCCAGCGTAAACAACTTTCACACGAGCTGGGTTCATTGCGTACTACATACCTGTCCAGTATTCGACTGGGAAAGGATTCCATTTGACACAGTTATAAGCCGTCTTAACTCTCTTCTCTGTGGCTTTCCATTGTTGAGTAAACGAGTCCATCGAGTGGCCACGAACCACCATCAGGTTAGATAAAGACGAGTACTAAATTAAATCAGTAATGGAAAAATATGCCACTACATCATCTGTAATTGTTTAAATTAGAACTTTTGAAAAAATCTAGGCAGAGAATTAAGTAAAATTGGGCTGAAAAGTAATTTTTCTTGAAGAAACTGCATACTGCATTCAGCAGTATGAGTTCATCCAATAATTATTATTTTTGGTGTCCCTATAGAAGTTCTACGATCACTGATAACTTCAAAAAGAATATACAACAAATAAAATGTGTACTAATATCCGCCCTATAAATTTGTTTCCCTTGCAAGTCTCTTCTCGGCCATATGTCACAGGTGTGACCAATGCCAAAGCTAAATAACTCCATAATAACAACAGAAGACAGAATATTCATTAAGAAAGTGTACTATTCTATGGTGTCGTGTCTGTGGTCTCGGAAAGAGAGGAATTACCAAATGTAACGATGGATTTGTCTAGTTGTTGCAACTCTCTTAATTGACGCACACACACATTACTGAACAGCTACTGAAACGACTGAGCTTAAAGTAGAATGACTGCCAGTTTATGAATGAGACTTAATGATGTGAATGTTTTCTCTTTAATGACTAAATACAAACACTGGGGCTGTTGAGACTAGTCTCCTAAATTGAAGTATTGCTTTTTGTTTAGGATACTGGTTTTCCATCTTCATCGTGTTTCTTCAGTTCTTGATTCAACGAGCCAATTATATTTTCCCAAGAAGAATTCCTAGAACATGACATGTTTATTACATAGATAACATATGCCAGTAGGAAAAGAAATAGCTTTCTACAAAATAACATCAGCAACCCACAAACTTCTGAGTAAATGCAAAAATGCACATGATCTTGTAAAATACCTTTTGGTCAAATTATTGACGAGTAAAAACTTCTGGGCAGGTAATGGTGTTACTGATCTAACCAGTTCCCATGGTTCCTGACCTATACTGATGCCACTGTAAATGTTAATATATGTTACTTGCACATCAAACAAAAAACATAAAGACAGTATGAAATAAATTGCCATATATTACAGCTTGTATATGAATTATGATGTTTCTGAGTGATTATAGCAAAAACAATAATAATGTCCTGAAACGGCAGGTTTTTTATGTGGCTGGAAACCTCAAATGAGGGAGCTGGATATGGTCTGTAATTTACAGCTTCACCACAGGAACTAATACTAAATAAATTTACAATATATGGCATATTTGGTGGAGAAAAAAAACCTTTCCAGTTGGATGAAAAACTACCTACTATAGTGCCACAGCATGACCATAACAATGAGTAACTAGTCCTACACTCTACCGGTGAGGCCAAACAGGCAGTATTATAACTAACATAACTAATCTAATGTTTTCATTACAACACACAGCTTCACCATACAATATCTAATTATATCACATCATATTTAATAAAATGAATACAGGTTACTGTGTTGAAGAAAACACAAGTTCTGTATTCAAGTCTGTTACAGAACTACATAATATATAATTTAATGTGACTTTCGAATAGCCTAAGTTTTTTTTAATTAAATCTATACTATTATAATTAATACTAAAGACACAGTTGTATTTTATTTGGACTTTATTAGTAAAACAACACCATACTAGTCATGAATATTCCAACTATTTAATTAACGGTACACATATTGGCTAACCTTCGTGCCGTCAGCGTATCAGTAGGCAATATCAGTCCAGCCAGACATTTAGCTATGTGCTGATTCATGGTCACATAAGATACTCCCACTTCTGGATGTTTACTGGATCTTCTCTGGAGCCTCTCTAGTATCTCATCATTATGAAACCACAGGATACAATCAGAGTACCTTAAAACAAATAGGCGCTCATGACAAAACAAGCTTAGACAGATTTGGTAAATCACAAAAAACCTTTATTTTATTCAAATAAATTTAGAAATACTAGCAGTCAGCTGATGGATTTGAACCAAGGACCTACCAATTTATATTCCACCACCTTTACCACTAAGCCATGATGACACTCCCGGTTGACATTTATGAACTAAATTTCTGGATGATTATGATTGATTGATTGATTGGTGTTTTACGGCCACTTTTGTGCACATGTTAGGCTAAATGGGCCAAGCAACCTCCAAAGGTAATGAAGCGAAGTCAAGGATGAAACAACCTTCAGATATGCCCACACCGGTATTCTAACACGGGTGGTAGTGATCTGTGGTCCAACACGCTACCGTTAGACCACAAAGGCACCCCTAAACTTCTGGATGAAAATACCTTTGTAATGATGACAGACAGAGAAGGGCATTATAATGCTGTAATGGGCTTTCTCCACTGGTGTGTGGTGCCACCACACAGTTGATCATCTGATGCAAAGGATACTCATCTCCGAGTACCTCACAGAGCCGGGAACCTAGGCCTAGATAATAACAAAACAAAGATGTACTCCATTCATCTCCAAATAATGACATCAAATATGAACACATACGAGGGATGCTTGCTTTCCAAGTTTTTTCATTATTTAATAACATCAGTTTCCAAAATTGTTGTGATCGTGCATTCAATTTGGAGAATTTTTATTTTATTGTTCTACCTGGAAAATAATTCAAAAAGACATTTTTATCAAATATTTTCTCCAATATAAGGACTACTAAGGTGTTTATTATGGTAAAGCACTTCGGATTATGCCAACCCTAATTGCAGGCCAGTTTGGGACATGAAACTCATTGTAAGTGCATGTTCAACAGTAATTCACATCATTTATGGATCAATAGAGAATTAATGGGTTTGGACCAAGAGCCTTTTCTGTAGTCCTACCATGATGACACTACAACAGTATAAAGACATGCATGACAACACACAGATACATATTGTATGTGTATATAATTATGTCTGGAATCGCTATTATTCTGAAAGTTAATAGTAATAATAATAATAGTAATTTGTGCCCATCACACAAGTTGTTTATACTAGTTCTTCCTATTATTCTTAACTGTTGTTGATGAGTATTTTTGTCTTGGCACTGGTGACACCAGCAACGTATGACAGAGGGGTGAATCTCCAAGGAAACAAATCCCACAAACACAAGTATGACATGGGACTGGAGCCCACAACCTGTAGGCTTGCAGTGCAGTGCTCTAACCACTCTGCCATATGTTATGGTTGTAATGGTGGTAGTAGTAGTAGAAGAGTACCAAGTCATGTTTAATAGTCTCCTTAATAGCTAATGCCATCTAAAGACAACGACAGCAGACTTCAATGGAGAGGTCAGTGAGTGGCTGGCATAAGTACAGTAATATTGCCACAATCTATGGTAGTTCATATATCAAAGCTAGAAACGAGAAGCAAAAATGGACGATGAAAATGTTTTTTGTACAAATGTCACAAAAGAAGATGATGATTAGAATAACATAAACCGCAAAATCTGTGAATCAACGGAAAACCAACACGTCAATAAATCACTTGGTGAAGGATTGATGATTCTGATAAGATTGGATAATTGGGGATAATTTATCAGCATCGAACCATTGAACCGATCCTAACCTGATCCAGTACCTCCACTGATACTGTGTAACATTATGAAACCAGAAAAGCTGCTGCACCTGGATACGAGACAAAGGAAAATAGATCAGTGGAAGATTTGTACATTTCACAGCAAAAAGTTTGCATTTTTACGAAACCTTTTGCTTTTAACTAGGCTTATTTGAAGGTTATATTTGACAGGAATGATAAACTTTTACTGATTTTTTTGTGGCATACAGGTAATATTGTGCCACTAGCAATTTGCCACTCTGCATCATAGTGTGGATAGCATCATCCATAATAGAACGGTGTTAATTTTTTACTTGTATTACAGTAAAATAGCATGTGCGCTGACATGGGGCAATTACAGAAAAAAGGTCTCAATTACAATTATAATTATTTCAAATATTTTCAATTACAATCATGCAAGGGCAAAATGTTACCAATTACAGTTACAATTACCTGTAATTGCTTACTAGTCATAAGTACTAACCTTTCCACTTCCTTCCTAATAGCATCCATTGTACATTTAAGCAATGAATCTTCTTCCGCCACATTACTACCATAATAACCTAAATATAATGATTACACAAATATACTCTGAATTAATCAAAACATTAAAAAAGAGCGGAACCTCTACTCAGGACCACCTGATTCAAGATGCCTCTCGACTTAAATATCTATAAAAGAAGTCCATGAATTAATTTTAAAATATTTATCAACCACGCAGTAATGGGACAAAAAATCGGCAGAAATTACAATATTTCATCGGCTTCAATTATTAAAAAAAAGATATTCATTTTAAATTTGTACATTATGCTTATTATTTAGATTCTAATATTATAGAGAATGTATTTATACAAGAAGGTATTTATACAGGTTCCACAATTTAAACAAATTGGGTGACCTGTACAGCTGCTAAAAGCTGTCTTCCCACATCCACCTGGTACTAGAAATACAATAAAACATGTAAAGTACAGTCCAGCCCCGCCAACCACACCTACTGCCAACCTTTGATAAGGACCCAATTTCCTGTCATGAAAATGCCCCCACCATCCCCCCAACCCTGTTATTCAGCCACTGCAAATGCTTACGCAATAGAAATACCATACACTGCCATATAAATACCACCCACTATTACCACAACACATTGACCGTGAAATGTTTGATAATCTATTAATTGATTGACAAGATGTCAGATCCCAAAGTTGGCATAAAAGTGAGGTTAGATTGTATATATTAAATAGCAGTAATGGTGAATCCATCTGTGAGAACATGATCTGTTCATTATTTTAATATTTCAGTTAAAGATAACATAAATTTTGTAAAACAGTTATTTTAAATGGTTCAATCGAAGATATTATGGAAGATTATCATATGTAGTGTTTATTCCTTTCAGTTTTAATTAATGAAGATAATGATAGCTCTGAACATGAAATTGTCATTTAGAAACTCAAAGAACATGATGGGTCTCAATCTGCACTGGCCTTCAAATCACACATATCGTTAAACCCCCATCACTAAGCAATTAACTGGGCATCTTTAAAAAATGGCCACAGTGCAGTAATATCTCACTTGAATGTGTAGAGATTATTTGTCAGATATTATTTTTAATTGGATGAATGCTTCAATATTTCCCAGCATGCAATTTTCAGGAAATTTTCCTGTGACTTGAATAGAAACGTAGCAGATCAGTTTGATATATTATAAATCTGGATCTAGAGTGTTTCAAATAATGATCATTTATGATTATAATTCATGGCAATATACAGTGTAAAATGCTGTAATTGTATTCGAGTTTTTGCAAATGTTCAAAATATAGCACTTTAATTATCAGAATTGTTCATTTACAATTCAGCAGGTGTGTGTATCCATGCACATGTGTGTACACACACACACACACACGTATAAATGATTTTGTCTTTTGCACCACATTTAAATTTAGCCTCAGATGCTTTATATACAATTTAACGTGAGCTCCGGTGGCCTGGCGGTTAAGTACCCGGCACTTGGTGCCAACGGTCATAGGTTCGAACCCTGCAAGAGGTCGAAACTTTTCCAGAGATTAATTTCTTGGCTCACAATATCGTGGGTGGCTGACCATGTTAAATGGCGCTCCCATCTCCACTGAATTATTTAAATAAAGGGGGACGTTAAAAACCCCCTGAGGACATAAAACACTCTGGCAGTGACCACCCTCAGGGTATTTCGGCTCCATCTTTCCGTACTGCTCCCCTGTGAGTGGTGGGGGAGGAGGATTCTCAATCACTCCAACATAGAGGCTGTGCTGATTAAGCGATAGCCTGTGGATTCTCCCAAAACAACAAACAAACATACAATTTAAATTTGTTTATCTCCAGCAATATGCTTCAAGCTCACAATACAAGTGTATTACCCACAATATTCTATAACCTGAGCATACCAGGGCCATAATTCAAACCTAGATCCACTTAATATGTATATATCATTTCATCCATTAACCTTGCAAGATTGTTTGGCCCACTCAAAATGCCATCTGTAGAAAGATGGCCATATCACAACAACAACAGCAACAACAACAACAAAACAGTACCTATATTTTGACCATTTGTTTTTGTCAAGTGATATAGACATTAAGTTTTTATAGAGATACCTTTAGCTAAAATAACTAATAGCTAACAATGTACTAACCAAGTGCCCAGTTTGTGCCACTTCCTCTTCTTCTACCATGTATGTTAGCAGGCCTAATACTAGAAATATAGATAAATATCTTTACAATGTGATTGTTTACATTATGTTATCTTAAACAATGTAATATTCTATACTATGCAATGGGCCATAAACAGAAACAAATAAACAGTTTAATCAAGTTAATTGTTACTATGACCACAGAGGACTTAAACTGTGAACCAAACTTAAATAAGACCACAACCAAAAATGTGCATGTACTTTCTTTATTTTATTCTCATACCTATATATATATATATATATATATATATATATATATATAGTGTTTGCTTAACGTCTAGTTAAGATAAATCAGATCAAAATCAGTAGCATACCAAAACAGCTCTGTACATTCCGTCATGGTACGAAGTACTCTGGGCTCACTGTCAATGTTCACAGATCGGACATATCCTTCTTGATGAATGTAAACATGCCTACAATATGAACTACGGTACTTCAATTTATAACACAACAACATTTGGATATATTTTAATTAGCAAAGAAATGATGGGTACATTGAGATCTGTTATGGACCAATTGTCCTCTGTTACATTCATTAATGATATAAATATATAGTACCACTACCACTGGCATAATAGAGGAATTTACACACACACACACCATCGTCATGAGGAACTGTGGATTTGAGTACTACTGTAAGGGACTTCACTGGTGCTTGTTATCAATGATTCCACATATTATATTACAACACATCATTGTCAAGACTGGTACTTGTCTTGGTAGGAGGTTTACTGTTATTCAGATCTGTAGACAACATTATAGAGTTACACAAGATCAAATAGGTGATGGCTTTCATACGACAGCGATGTTTACTGATGTTGAGCTCCAGGTGAACATCAACATGATATGAGAACATGAAATGAATGGATACTGAACAAACAGAGTGATCACTGACAGTACTGACAACCAGATCAAGTATGTGGATGGGTCCTGTGATATACTGTTGATGATTTCCTGACAGGATCATCTCATGGAATTGTTTTCTCTCAGCATTTGTTTCATTATCCCAGTGATTATTAAAGTCACCTGTTATAAGGAATCCAGATAGTAAGCTCTATGTATAATACTATCTACAAAGATAAGGCAACAGAAATAGTAATCTGTGAACATATCACTTAAAATTTGGTAAAATTATGGAATTTGTCGTCCAAAAATCAGGATATTAATTTGTTTCAAATTTTCGCATGCAACAGCTGGTAAATCCAAAAATAGTTTCGGTATCCATAATGTACCATGGCAGAAGATACCAGTCTTTGACCTGTTTGCCTATTGTCTGGCTGGAAATTGACCCTGAAACCAGGTACAAAAAGAAATATTCCAGAGTTCATCCACAGTGATCACCATTCCCCAATAATATGTTGAAGTACTTTTCACTGGATGGTATTTTTGATTGTATTGTCTACACATTACAATCCCTTTCACTGTGGCATTTATGTGCAATGAAAAGATATTCTCTGCGGAAATTTGGATGTCCAATTATTCCGTTCCTTATTAACTGCTGCACACTTCTCCAGCACTGCCAATAGATGTCACCTCAACTTAATGATATATTATATATAAATTATAACAATTATTTAGAATAAATCAACCAAAAAGACATCTTTTTCTTAGCATATGCTAAATAAGTGACTGATTGAGCTGTACTTCTGTGTCTTTTTTTTAATAAATATAGTATAGTTATATAATTAAAAAGTTTAATCTTTATGAAACTGCATTTTGAGATGAGTCTTGAAATAACAAAACATAAAATATCAGACATGTTAATCCTTATAACATGATTATTATTAAACCTTGTAAATTGGCTCGCTTCAACTATTTGATGGAATGACTACTTAGTGAATAATAATAGATCTGCATTATTCTCTATATGAAAAGGATATGGAGTTCAGTTTCAAAATAACTTTGAATTATTGTTATTATTTATCAAAAGAAAAATGTTGAGCTTGACCACTTTTGTATTATCACATTTGACATGAGTTTAAATTGGGAGTTTTGTACATAATGGTGGGAATTATACATTCAGTCCATTAGGATGGTCACTACATGATTCCCACATCCAAGGGATTATTATTTTTCAGGACATTTCCGGGACAAAATTACCATTTTCCAAGACAAAGTATACAAGATTTAAAGGTAATAAATCAAAATATGTGCAAAAAAGCATATCATATTTAATTAATGTATGGTTGATTATTATGGTCCAGCTTCCTCCTCCTCCTCACCTCTTCTAGTTGTCTGATCCATCCACTTTTATTTAAATGTTAACTGACATGGGATATCAATACTATGTACTAGTACTATTATTCTTCTACAATCAAAGTTTTTTTCTACAGGTATAATATTTATTTACAGGATTACTTGTTCTAAGTGGACTATTTCACAGGCAATACTTTTTCCAGGACATTTCCTGATTTGGTCAAATTCAAGGACATTCCCAGGATCTGGAAAATGAATACATTATTTTCCAGGTTTTCGAGGAAGTCTGAGAAACACTGTCACCATGCCTGTTTGAGTTAAACCAAATTAAGTAACATCGTAGAGTCACTCACTGTCCAAATTATCAGAGATATTAACCACTGAAGTCAATAAATGTTCACTCAGATGCCAGGAATCAGGTAAAACCCGTAAAATTTAGAGACCACTAAAATTATATCATAAAGAGTTAATACTATATCAATCAAGATTAGTGGACAAAGGCATATACAGAATGACATTTCTATAAATAAAGGAAATCATCACCTCAGCCAAATAAAGATCAATGGTGACTACCAAGTTTCAAACCTGATATATATATATATATATATATAAACCAGCATCAACTATCACCAGGCAGGCCCCAACATAGAACCCACAAGGAAAAAGAAAACGCCAAATAAATACGTGGAGAAGGGATCTCCTGACAGGCACAAGGAGGACAGGTTACAGCTGGAGGGAGCTCAAAAAAACAAGGACAGAAGACTTTGGAAGACTTGTCAACCACCTACCTATGTCTCAGGAGGGATGATGGGTGAAAGAAGAAGAAAGAATATATATTTATATCAACTGTACATATGAAACACAGTCATATGTCATTAAAGGTCAAATGCTTTGACTACCATATGTTTATACATTGTTACATATGCAGTCCATTAGCCTTTGTGAATCCTTGATTCACATACACACTTATGATTTAATTAGGAGTGTGTACACCTTATAATCATGACCTAATATCTGGGTCACTTTTGTAGTACAGTAGTCAAAAAATCTTGGGTCATTTGGTAACTAATTATTAACTACTTTATATATAAAATGTCAAACTGGGTTAGAAGTAAACGGCCATTATTTTTCTCTTAAATACCCACCTGGTAACTACCTTTTTTATGTTAACAACCCCCCATGTATATATATATATATATATATATATAATATGCCTATGTTATGCACCATCTTGACAACCTGGGCCATTTCAAAGCGGAACCATCCCATTTAACAACCGGTATGGTTTTAAGAATGCCTGCCCATTTAGCAGACACGTGGCAAAAAAATCTTTTAATAACTTAAAAAATATAAGGTTTTCAGAAACAATTTGTTCACATTATAGATCCATATACAAACACATACGAAAATAATAAATTAATATTTTACAAAATGTTGCACGATCAAATTTGTCATGATCTGATTCTTGAATCAACTTTATCAAGTGGTTGCAAAACGGGCCAACCATCTTACCACGACAAGGCTTGTGGAACGGTTGCGAAACGGGAAGGTCCCGCTTTAAAACGGCAGGGTTACGAAATGGGTCGGTACACCTACAGTGGCTACACTCTAGTCTAGATCTACACAGTGTCACTGCACAGTCACTGAAAAAAAATATACCCAAGCTTATTTGCTTTGTCGCTATTCATAACTGTCCATAATTCTTTTCCAATTTGATTGCCACATTGTCCGACTTGTAAGATTACTGTCGACATGATAACACAATATCATCTACTATGATCGTCATAATAAGTAGATCACTAGATCTAGATCGACGTTCAGCAAGATTGCTTTTGTTTACTTCCGTTTCTTTCGCTTGTTGCCGGCTTTTCCCTAGTTCCATGATTTTTCACTACGCTGCGCCACTTTAGTTATACGGCCCCAGACAGAGCGCAAAGTACAAGCCGGGAACCAGCGAAGCCGCCGCAAATGGAATACTTCATCCGCGACTAGCATTGGGCAAAGCTTCTGAATCAACAGATTACACATTGTGATAGACGCTTACAACAAATAAATCACTACCAATGGTTAAGTAAATAACATAGGTCAATACATCAAACACAAATCACGAGTGAGTGAGTGAGTGAGTGAGTGAGTGAGTGAGTGAGTGAGTGAGTGAGTGAGTGAGTGAGTGAGTGAGTGAGTGAGTGAGTGAGTGAGTGAGTGAGAGTGAGTGAGTGAGTGAGTGAGTGAGTGAGTGAGTGAGTGAGTGAGTGAGTGAGTAAGCTTCTGAATCAACAGATTATACACTGTGATAGACGCTTACAACAAATAAATCAAGTAAATAACATAGGTCAATACATCAAACACAAATCACGAGTGAGTGAGCGAGTGAGTGAGTGAGTGTCTCGACACTGATCACATGTTGTGCACCGGATATACAAACCTGAAAGCAAAGGCAAATGGTATAAAACATCCCGTAGATGCAGTTTCATACAAGAATACATACATTACATACATCTATATCAATGCCAATGTTTAAAAAAATCTTGCCTGCCTATGCACCACCCCCACAGAGTGTATACCGTTCATCTAATGGTAGGTTCAGTAACTTTGGTGTATGCATGATGAGTTCAGCTCGGGGAAGGTTTTATTTATTGTTAGAGTGTTTTGATAGAGTGCCGCTGAATTGTGAGCTGTGTTCTGGCTATTTGTCTAGTAAAACCAGTATAAAATTGATAACGCATCACTCGGTTATATGATGAACTATGATGAAATGGCACCTGGCTGACATGTGATGTACACATATCCAGTCAAGGTAAAAATTTGGGTTGGCCATTAAGATTAGGCCTGACAACCAGCTGACATCGGCGATCAAAGGAACGAATTTTAATATTTAATTAAAATAAGTAAACAGACCGATTTGGCTGCTCAAATACTGATCACCAAACGATTGTTTGATTAAAACACGTACTCTCTTTCAAAAATGTTTCTCGTGAACTGAGATACATACGTACGTCAGGTAGTCATTTGTATTATAATTTATATAATAATGGGACGTAAAGAAATTATCACTAATCCAGTCAACAAATGACGGTCAGGCCGATGTTTATATTTAATAATAATAATAATAATAATGTATATTTAATAAAGCGCCCTTACTAGCAGCAGCCATTCAAAGGCGCTGTACAAATAATATTTAATATAATAATACCCCAAATAAAATGTCTGTACAAAACCCTGTAATGATTCAAAAGAAAATAATTATTTATCTGTGAAAGCGACCTTAAATAGGTGTGTTTTTAGAAGAGATTAAAAAATTTCAAGAGACGACGCATTTCTAATATTTGCCGGCAACCTATTCCACAAAGTGGGGGCTGCAACACTAAACGCACAATCACCAAATGACTTGAGCCGAGACAGTGGCTCCTGCAATAGTATATGACTGGATGACCTGAGTATATTTAGTGAATACATGCCTTCTGTCGCTGGCTGGCCGACCTATAACTCAGACGACTACGTTTCTTGACATACACATGAAACTTCACCATCGAAAAGAATCGAGCTCATTGGCGCACCTAATACAGGGTTCGGGCAAACTCATAGTCAAGGTACAATGCAAAGTTCATCAACAAATGATCAGATGGAGTTGAAACTTAGGAAGGATAAGCGAGTCTGAAAGGTCAGTTTTCAAATGATGATGGAAAGAAACTATGCTATTTGATGACATAACATGTTCAGGAAGTGAATTCCAAAGACTGGGGACAGCAACTGAAAATTCACGAATCCCAGCATGCGTTTTACCCCTGGGAACAGACAACAAATGAAAACCAGATGAACGGAGTTCTCTGGGCTTGAGAAAGCATGAAAAATAGATATAAAGGTTCTCCAGAAGAAAGAGTTTGATAGACAATAGTGCAGAGTTTGATGCCTGATTGAACAGGGAGCCAGTGAAGTGATTTCAGAAGTGGGACAGAATGTGAAAACCGAGGAGACCCCATCGCAATCCTAGCTAAGCCGCTCTGAACACATTGAAGTTTTAGAATATCCTTAGATGCAATGTTATAATGAAGAGAGTTGCAGTAATCAAGCCTACTGGTGATGAGTGTTGTAACAATGGTTTTGGCGACTGAAAGAGAAATATAGCGACGAATACGTAAGTCAACTTTCCGACTGTCCGTATTTGTCCGATGCAGTCCTAGAGGGAGTTACAATAGCCTTTCGGTTTTATGTATACCAATTATCACAGATTAGCACCGAGACCACTGAACAAATCAAGTTGATGGTTGATAATCAACTTAAATGTGCCTTAATAGTTGTGAATCAAGAATTCGAACGTTCCGTCGGAGTACAATTTAAGTCGAAATTATAATTAGTTCTGAACAATTGAAACAATACCAAACCTGTGCATCATGCATCGAGAATGTGTGTTTCACATAGTAATAGGAACAGAAAATTGGCACGGTAATATATATATATATATATATATATATATAGTAAAGGCTCTTCTTATCGACACCTCGTTATGAGGAACACGTTTTTAAGTCCCTAATTTTTACTATTGGAGCTTATCCCTATATAAGGAACACCCCTCTAATGTGAACAGTGAACACTTTTATAAGTATCAAATATCACTGTATCAATGATTTGAACTCCTATATACATAATTATAGGGAATATAGAATTTTGTTTAGTAACTTTTATGCAAATGAATAGTACATACACGTAATGTATGTCTATTTTAAGATGTGTGTGTATTGTTTTGGAAAATAGGAAGGTCATGTTATCAGAAAAATAAGTTACATTTTACCTGTGTACCTGTCTTTTTACCATTTTCTTCTTGTATGTTTATTCAAGGATTTAAAAAATGTATAATTATTCATTTCAACATTCATATTTCATCATTTTTATGATACCAAGCGAAACTAGAATGTCGAAAGGGATGATGCTTGAAGCATTCCTTATATAATGCATCCCCCCTTAAGGATAAAAGTTTATTTAGTAACTGGTAGAATGTTTGTTTTTACAAGATGTAACTGCATGGCAAGATTATTATAAATACTGGGAGTGACATAGTTTTCTTCAGTTAGCTTTTCCTTCTGGCCTGTTCCTGTAGATTTATTATTGATCCAGCTGTTTCTGTAAAAATCTTCAACATGTCTGCTGATAAATCCAGGAAACCTCTGAAAATATTGAAAGCAAATGAACACTCTAGTCAAAAAGCTGTACGTAGCAGCTAAGGTTGGTGTGATCTCTTGCTGCTGTTGTTGTCAACGGTGTGGTTAAGAGAAAACGAAGACTTTCTTGCACATAAGCTATTCACAGATAAACCCCTTATAGGGAACACTCCACTATTGGGAACAGCTTCCTCACACCCAAGTGTTCCATGTAGAAAGATACACACACGCGCGCGCGCGCGCAAACGCACACACATTCTCTCTCTCTTGTTATAATAAAATACTAATTGAAATTAATCTTCCAAAATTATTTGCTCCCGAAACACCAACTGTCCAAACTCACCATTAGTCTAGTTTAGACAAAATAAAAATGTTACGTCAAAATTATGTTAAACGGACATATAATCACCTATCCCCTCAGGACATAATCCCCTCAAGACACAATCTCATAAGAACAAACCAAAGATTTATGTCATAGCCTTCATTGGGGCTAACTCAAAGTCCATGATGACAATAGTGGGGTCAGACTGGTATCCGAGGGTGTCGACTTGATCCAGTAGGGCAGAGGGGGGATCCTCAAACGTCGTCTGGTTCTTGTTAATTAGGAACCCGTAGACACAATTAAGTGAGAGAAGAGTCTCCGAGAGGTTCATGCATTAAATAGAGTTGACTGAATAGTGATGGAGCAACGTTGAATGTCCGACCCACGCAGGAACCAGGTAGTGGAACTCCCAAGCTAGGTGAGGCAGTCCCTCATCTCTCTCTACCAAAGACTATAGCACCCGAATGGATAAGTCGATCTACACCATTGTCGTAGATCAAGAATTAATCTCCATCGCTGGTCTATCAGTGAAATTTACATTTTAAGTTTGGCTTCCTTATCAACAATTAGTGGACTATATATTGGCTTCCCATGTAAAGTAACAAGTATATATAGTCTATATATATAGTCTTTATATATATATATATATATATATATATATATATATATATATATATATATATGGTTTCCATGATACCAAGGAGATTAACAAACAAATGTCAGGCTTAATTTGTTAACAAACTGATCTCTCTCATCTAAACAGACTCTGATGCAATTAAACTAAACCGGCATTTATCAAGTATTACATTCAATTTATTGTACATAAAAAAAACATTAACTTAATTTCAATGAAAAAGTTTTTAAGATAAAAACTATTTTAATAATTAAAGCACTTATAATTCATAATTGGGAGAAAAATAATAAATGTAAATAAAAAACCTTTTGGCTAAATAAAATCTAAAATTTTTAATGTTCCTCACGTGAGAGAATTATTGTCCTGAGCGGATTTTGTCTGGAGGGGATTATATGTCCCGAGGGGATATTTTCCGATGGGACTATGTCCTGAGGGGATTACTTGCTCGCTGTAAACCATAGGCTGTAATAATAGTTAGTACTGTGATTACATTACGAGATAGTAAACCTTTTATTCATTTAGTATTTTAATATAATATGAATGCAGAAGAAATATTATAAATCAATAATGTTAACGGTTGTTACATTATTTAAGCAGCTTACAGGTTATGCTGCTTATTATAATGAACATAAATGTGACCGGTATGTTAATTAATGCTAACCCCATTTGCTCGAATATCAACGAATGATTGATTATGCGAAACGGATCATGCTCGTTGCAGGGCCCGACTTGATGACGTCACCAGGCTGCATTGCATGGCGGTCTTGAACAAGGAGCATTTTGGGTAAGTTTTCCCACAGTTCCTCACTGGAACGATGTGAAAAGACCGAGTAGAATTTCTCTCTTGTTGTTATAAATGTTTATTACTTCCTATAGTTTGTTTTGTTCAAACAGACGGACGTGGTATAATGGTTGCCGTCGGTTTCGCGTATAACAGACTGGTGGTCATTTTACCCCCTGTTTGACACAAAATGGCCATAGTTTAGACTTCAGTGCTGGATAGTTGATATGAAACTTGTCGGGCTATTTTGACTTTTGTAGAAGTGTACACTAGCTATAGTATAGACTCCTCTAATAGAGGTCTACTGGCGTTGATTTTAGATCTAGATCTATTGTGAGGTTTTTAAAGTATGCTGTTTTGAAGCTTTATGACTTCTTTAGAAGTTATTATTATTTCACAAACGAGTTGAATTTTGTTAAATAAATTGAAAATAAATTATTTCAATATTTGTTACTTGTTTTTTCACTCTCATTGTGTAAGAGTTATTTATTTAGCCTGGATTTAATTAATTTATCCAACTAAATATACGCAGACATTGTGTGAGAAGAATTAAGATCCATTAATTTTTACAGTAACCAAATGTCATACTCTTTGTTTACAAAACAAACCAAATTAAACTTTTTCACCCAAATTGTAAGTCAACAATTTGAAGTGTGATAATAAATAAACTGTGATATCTCTCAGACCATAATTAGCCCAATATTAAGTATTCACACACTAGTTCCACAATGACATTTATCTGATATTTTAAGTATGAAATGCCCTATATTTTACCATCAATGATTGAATGATGGGGAATCTTCTGCCCAGAATATCTGATCTGGACAGATCTAGTCGGTGCCCAAGTCATTTGCATCTTGATCTTCTAGTTTTAAGTTCCACAAAAACCCATCATATCCACCTAACAGCCAAACTAGTGATAATTTCATGACTTACAGTTACAACACCAGGAAGTTACCTGTTGTGTTTGGCTGACCACATCATACAGTACTGCATTTTCTCACTGATATTGTGCGAGTTGTTATGGACCATCTGAAGAAGTGAAATGCTGATACAGTGACTACTCCCATTAAGATTTCCCATTAAGTCTTTAAAGAAGTCAGTTTCAGCACTTTGAATATAACAATGAACACGGTTAATAGAAACAAGTTTAAAAATCATGCACACAAAGCTGTTGGCGAGTGTTGGGTGAAGGCCAACAATGGTATATGGTGTGGGAATACCTCATGCTTTGACTTTAGTGGTATGCTCCAAGGGAAACTGAACAGGTGTAGGATTGCCATCATCAACCAGGGAAACATTGTGCAGAATATCACACAAAAATAAAAGTTCCTATCAGAACATTTCAGTGTATATCCTTTACAAATAAGTAATAGAACAATATCAGTTTGTGTGGAGTCACTCTAAGGTGTTTTATGTTAAAAATAGAATTAAAGCATGCTCCCATATAAAAAAGGAGCACTGAGCTACATACTTGCTGGTCATGGTTTCTTCCTAAGGAGTGTAGGTATAGCTGTATACTTCTGACTCTGTCTGTCATTATTATTCTCCAGAATTAGTTATTTCAAAGTGCACGAGTAAAACAAACTTTTCTGAGGTAGTTTACAGAGAGATTTTGTGCATTATCTGGTGTTTATGTAATCAACTTTTTCAAATGAATTATAACAGTCATCTTTTGACCACAACACAGTTATGGTGTAGCAAGACTTTTGAAATGTATTATCTTGGATGTAATGTGTCACACAACAAAATGCGGTACTGCAAATTATAAATTTGTTTTGTCATGCATACTATTTCATAATAATGCTAATTTGATATAATTTGAATAAATATTAACATTTTGAGGTAAAATATACCCGCAAAGATACTGCTGAAATCTTGTTCCTGGATCAGAAGAATCTTGAAATTTTAACTTCAGTAAATAATGAATAGCACTGAGAAATACTATGAAGACAACCAATTAAAAAACCAACATGAAATATATTTTATAAACTGCATATATGTTGTTATAACCTACCTTTGGGCTCATTGGAATTGATGTTTATCATACTGGCACAACCGTGTTTAAGGGATACAACTAGATAATGTTCTTAAAACAGTTTTCTATAACTTTAGACTCTGTGTCTGAACTTTTCAAGGCGTCAGATGTCAAAGAAACCATCATAACAATCACATGTCCAAAGATTTATGTCCATATGACATGTTAAAGGTCCACTTTTATTTAGTTTCCTGAATTAATACAAATATCGGGGATATGGTTTTTCCAGAGCTAAATATAACATTTTTGTTATTAGTGATGATGATTGATGTTTTACAGCCACTTTTGTGCGCATGGTAGGCTAAATGGGCCGAGCGACCTCCAAAGGTAATGAAGCGACATCAAAGATGAAACACCCTTCAGATATGCCTACGCTGAGATTCAAACTCAGGTGGTAGTGATCTGTGGTCCAGTGTGCTACCAACTAGACCACAGAGGAGCCCTCTTGTTCTAGAGTATCAAAATTAGTGTAAATCTGCTGCAGAAACTGTGGGTTTATGGTATTGTCATTTCGTGGACGACACCAATATCTACTTGCATTTGACAAGAAACAGGAATGTTAACAAACGTTGATCTCATCTATTTTTTATATGGAATATTTTGGCTCTCATTTAAGTAACACAACACTTGTCCATAAAATCGTTTAACTTCAGTCAAGTTAATCAACAGGAATTCTATATAGTGCAAATATTTGAACTTAACAGACAATAAGCGTTCTATTTATATTATGGATTTGTTATAGCGTTATGAAGGATTCATATGTGCTGGACTTTATTGAAAACTTTATATTTTAGTAAACTAGTATTTCATATTACATGAGCAAACTGAAAATGTCTCCGGTGAATGATTTTTTTTTGGTGTTTGCATGGGTAAATATTTATTGTTATTATTTTGGTTCAAAACAAGATGCCTGCTACACAAAATGCTCTAATTTCCACCGGAATTGAAATTACTTGGGACATTATTTCAAAACCCACTCCCATATCTCGTACAAATTATAAACGTATAATTTTCATTTTTTTCTTAAGGTTGGTTATGTGACATACCTAGATAGTGTATTATAAATTTAATAATGTATCAATTCATCTGTGACTATTCTAACAATGTTTACTGTTTAAAAATAAATTGTATCATATCAATTATGTCGCAATATAAACATGAATAACCACATATTAAAAAAATCTGGTTGAAGGTAGTGGTGACTCGATTATAACTCATCAGTGGGCCCTGTGATTTTGAAATATTTTATGAATATCACAGTCTGTTTGGTCCATTTAATCTTAAATGTTACTAAAATGAAAAACATATTGCAAAATTCAGTATAAATATTGTTTTATATTCTTGTACCTTAAAGCATCTATAGAGTGGTCAGATTTATTTCAATGAACCAACAACTGTGTCAGTTAACAGTGATTAGTTAGTTGAGCCTGACAAATTAGATCATAGGGATAGTGAAGCCAGGGTATCTGTGCCATGATTCGATCTGGAGACATTTAATTTATACGATCTTTTTGCACATTACCTTTTTCTTTCTGTAGAAGCTGGTATTTGATGATGCCATAATGGCTACCTCCAGTAATTTGTTATAGTTCATTGATCTCTAATATCATGTATAGATTGCAAATATTTTTCCATATTTTGGGTTACTTTTATGAGCATTACATATTTTATTCATTAAATCTGAGAGTGAGCTGTTCCTTTAATGACATCTTGTTCTATATCACAAATAGCACACACTAACAAGCCATTGAAGATTTGCTGCCTCCTTTTCACTATTAGCTATAGTGCCGAAAGCAAATCAGCAATAGTGAGATGGGTGCTCTCGTTGTTGATACAATAGGCTTCCAGTCAGATGTTGTTAAAATTTACCATAGACAGACATACACTGCTAGATATGTGATCATATCACCCCAATTCTTCAAAAACTACATTGGCTACCTGTTAGACAGCGTATCCATTTCAAGATTTTATTAATAACTTATAAATCTATTAATGATACGGTGTCAGAATAGCTGTGAGAACTTGTGTCCATTAGAAAGTCATCCCGAAAACTCAGGTCATCCAGTCAGATACTGTTGCAGGTGCCAGTTTCTCGGCTCAAGTCATATGGTGATTGTGTGTTTAGTGTTGCACTTGCAGCCCCCACTTTGTGTAATAGGTTGCCAGCAGATATTAGAAATGCGTTGTCTCTTGAAAATATTAAATCTGTTCTAAAAACACACCTGTTCAAGGTTGCTTTCATCTTTTAAATCACTTGCAGGTTATTTTACAGACATATTATTTGAAGTAATATTATATTACATATTAATTGTACAGTGCCTTTGAATGGCTCCTGCTAGTAAGGGCACTTTATTAAATACACATCATTATTATCTAGAAGTTGTACATTAACAGCACCACATACTGAACGGAGTACATACGACTGGATGCTTGACTAGTCGTGTCATTTGCACTGAACGCCTTGATCAGTTACCAATAGGAAGTCTGGTGTCCGTGTTGGGGCAGCATTACTCACAGTCTTCAGAATGTGTGACGTAATCCTATTACAACCTAACAACTCTGTGTATTTACAAATGACTGTGGATCAGATATGATTGTCACCAGATAAGATGACGGTCAAATTGACTGCATCATTATTTTACTGTTAACTATCGTTCTCGTCTCTTGAATTAAAAAAAAGAATATGCTGATAATAACAGCAGCTATGATGAAATAAACGAAATGATTTCTACTTCAATTTAGTACTCCTTCAAAAAAACTGCTTTGAATCTGTCCAACAACAGTCTATGATTATCCCATAAACTTTGCTCAAACACGGTTCAAGAGACTGCCACTGTGATTGTTACTGAGCTGATGGATGAACTAATTAATATCCTGAGATTATTCTACACTGCATTATATGAGTGAGAGAAAACCAATTTAATGCCAACATCCCTCATAATGGATCAGAAGTCAATGAAAGTGTATAGCCACACTGATAACTATGGGGATATTTCCGAATATATTATGGATCTGGCTGCCTCGGTGACGGGCTATATCACAACCGATATACAGTGCCAGTAAAAAGTCATTGGACAGTGCAGCAGTGAGACACTTTGCTATTGTCTGATGAGAGTGTGTTTCAACTTTTTTTGTGGGGCAAAGCAGGCTATTGTGTGAAGGAGGGTTGGTGAGAGCTACCCCACAGAGAGCAAATCTCCATACGGTAAAACGCGGAGTAGGCTCCCTGATAGACTGGGAGTCCATGTGGGGGGGGGGTATGGCGTCCAATTCTACTAGTGTGAAGGCACCATGAAGCAAGACCAATATGTGAAGGTGCTGAGGAACCTCATACTGCCTTCAGCTTCTTCACTTTATGGTAAGGGAGAAGCAGTTGTCTTCCAGCAAGACCATGCTCCTTGCTATAAGGCAAACAAAGTGACCAGCTTCATCGAGCACATCAAGGTCCTGTAGTGGCCAGCCCAGAGCACAGACCTGAATACCATAGAACATTTGTGGAAAGTTCTCTTCAGGAAGGTAGAGAGAAGCAAGCCAGGTAGTCTGGAGGCTCTGTGGCAGCTGCACGACAGGCCATTCTAGTGGAAACTGTCCAATACCTGGTACATTCGATACCGAGGCAATGTGCTGCAGTGATTGCTGTCAATGGACACTGCACAAAATATTAGCGTTGTTTGTATATAAAAGCTGTAGTAATGTTATTCATAAGTAGCCTGTAATAGTATATAATCAATTTGTTTGGACTTTTGTGTTGGTTAGTATTTTTAAATGAATTAAATTGTGAAAATATGCCTGATATCTTGCATGGTCCAATGACTTTTTACCGGCACTGTATATTGTGCATCATCTGACATGCCAAAGCCGGACACATAACCTTTGTTTGTGGAACTTTTGCCTAGAGAACAGCCACCACCACCACCCTCAGCTCACTGTACGTATTTGATGATGACGCAACGCAGAGCCAGGGAGAGTCGTTAAGATTGTCCTATTATCAGAATGCTGTAATTCCAAAAGGTAACAATAATGGATGGTGAATTGAAGTCAGTTCCTCACTTTGGCATCTGTTGCTCTTTGTGTAATGGTAATGAGTATTGTGGTTTGGTTCAAACATGAACAGTGCACTTATGATCCAAAGTAATATGTGGATAATGTTTTACTGCATTCTGACAGTAATACTGTGCTTGATATTGATGAGATTTGTGCTTCATTCATTCTCTGAGTTGCTCAATCTTCATCTGAAGTTGAGGACTTTAATCGAGTTTACCAAATGAAGTGTGGTGAGGTGGTACGGGTCAACCATCGACAAATAAGTCATTGTGCAGGCTTTTGGCAAGAAGTGTTGAACGTATAGGAAAATTAGGCCCCTGTTGCAAAATATTAGCATTCACAAAATAGTTTCAAAAATAGATATTCATAAACGTGATGGCATCATCACAATGAGGTGGGCTAGAATCTGGGACATTCTCAGCTCGGATCCACCAACTTTCTCCTGTTCTTTCCATAACTGCCATTTCGGCCAACTTTTCCACTTGTAAATCTCTATAATTGAATTGTTTATTTAAAAAGGAACTCTGTGCTATATAATTGATAATGGCATCTGGATGATTCATCTGGTCACTGAAAATAGATATCAACAATTACATCATGCTAATATACATAATTTCTCATCAGATAAATGCTATGCATGTTGGTATATTAAGAACTTTTAGTGTAGGTATGTGTGTTTGGAGTGAGGAGGCTAAATATGAAACATTAAATTAGAAAAAAAACATACAAATTGCTCCTCCATGTGTTTGTTTGTTTGTTGGCAGAGGTATTGGTTTATATTAAGCAGAAAATTAGCCTATCACTACTTTCCCTCCCATAATATGTAATCTTGTGGTGGTGGTGTTTACAGACCTGTGCACCCTCTCTATTCTTCCATAATTGTTATGGAATTGAATACGGATTTGTTCGTTTTGCTATGGAATTGTTGATCTCAAAATATGGAAAACCCCTCTGCGGCATAATTGGGTCATATAGTTATGTGTGTCAGTACCTCGCAGCAATGCACATTATGAAAGGATTTTTTCCACAGTTCAAAAAGAATAGTACATAGTAATAGTTTAAAATATTAATATATATTTTCATCTCTCGTAGAAATAATATATCACAGAAATGGGTTCACGTCATATTGAAAACCATGGATTAGCTGATTCTAAGTTTTCATTTTGATTTAATCAGTATGTTTCTAACATCGTATATAACATAAAAGATCTGTTTAGTGATACAGAGTAGTAATATTTTGTTATTTATGTAAGCCATTTTCTGATACATAATTTGACTAATGGCTGATTTTATTTAGTCCGATTTTCAGAGTTGGTGATGGACACAATGTCGGATCTGGTCAAAGTAGAACCTGCTAATGAGTCATCGAGTGATATTGATATTTTGTTGCAGGTAAGCCATTACCAGGTTGATACAATACTGCAGATATCTGGGAATAGTATAGCAACATAGTACTAAACAAGTCTAGTGTGTGTGTGTGTGTTTGTGCATGTGTGTGTGTGATATTCTGTTATTATAAATGGGGTGATCACTTACAATCTATTATAATATTGTTATTGTGCCAGTCTTGGTTATATTTGTTTTAAAATAATTGGTAATTATGTTAATATATGTTAGCTTACTAAGAGTTTGTGTTCAATATGTTTAATTAGAATAATCTAAATACAGTTTGAACACTGACAGGCTCATCAACAAGCTGATTCTGGTCTCGACGTAAAGGAAATGTGCGAGATACCATCAGCCCTGACTGAGCACAGTTCTGGCGACCATGACCTGGTGGTGAAACAGCAAGAGACCTCTCTGTCAGATGGTGTAACAAATGAGAATATATCCAACAACATGGATATCAGTCAGGATCATACGGAGGATGCCAGCAATTCACACAACGTACAGGAAATTAGTGGCTTCACTGGGGTTGACATCATTGCACTACAGAATTCAGCAACTCCGCAGGTGAGTTTGTACATAAAGATGGTAAACCCCCCCCCCTCTACTGGACTTCTAGTACATAATGCTATCTGATTATTTTATCCCTTATGAAGTTGATTTATTATTTGTGATGTTGATAAACTATCAACAATTACGCTATATTCACAATGCACATGCAGTGAGTGGAGTATTATGTTGTGGGCCAATACCAATGGGTGTATACGTGGAGCGGACACTGCATTTAGTCATCATACAAGATATTAACTGGTAAAGGGCAGGAATTTATCACATATTGTGACAGTTTTGTGCATAATATCAGAAAGTATATTAATAATGGTTATTCATTAATGCAAGCAGTAATATAATTTTTAATATTTTAATGTTATTATAATACCAATATACCTTTCTCTTGATGTGTGATTCACAATTTTGTAACAACCTAAAACGCTGGCCAAAATAATTTTTTTGCCAATTTATTAATCTCTCTCTGTGTGTGTGTGTGAAATATACATAAATATGAAATTTGAATTACAGCAAAGGCAGCAATATATGAACACAAAGAACAATAACTCTGGACAGATACATCAAGTTTTCAGGACTAAAAACTTTAATGAGTAACAGACCAATGTTAAGTGGATGTTAGCCTAGATTATTTATCCACAATTTTTTGCCATCATTTTATATAAATATCAGCAACTTCTGATACATAATTCTTGTACTAGTCATTCTCTGTAATTGACTTTGGGTCAAGGGTGCTCATCATGACTCACAACCGTAGTTTTCCAAATTACCACCAGATGGCGCACTAGTTAAAAATATTGTCTGCCATTCATTCTATAGGCTTCACTTGATGTCTTGCTTCTTTTTAGCAATATCATAATTTAGGATTGTGGATCTATTTCTGGTGTCCATTTATTTGTTGTTATGAGGGAGAGAAAGGTTTTTTTTGTAGATGACTCAGTTTTGACAAAAATTACAAGTGTAAATATTTTAGCTTTTGTAGATCTGTGCATGCTAATTAATGAAAATCGCCAAACAGCCTTTAGTTATTGAAGATACCAGAGCATAAAATATCAAATCTGCTACATTTGTCAATACTAGTGATTGCTTAAAAACATGTTGTATTCTAGTTTTTGGCTTTACTCCAAATGCTCAGTATAAATAGACAGAATATCGGAATACACTTACAACAGAAGAATTCTATAAGCAATGTCTTACTCAATATAATTATCTATGTAAATACATCTATAAATACATTTAACAAAGTAGCGGCTTTAGAAATAACTGATAGGGAAATATACATAGACAGAATATCGGAATAAACTTACAACAGAAGAATTTTATAAGCAATGTCTTACTCAATCTAATTATCTATGTAAATACATCTATAAATACATCTAACAAAGTAGCGGCTTTAGAAATAACTGATAGGGAAGTGAAATAGAGAAATTTATATGATGCATAAAATAATTTAACACAAGCTTTCACTGCAGGGACTTCTTTCAAAACAACCGAACTCTACTTATGCTGAGTATTAGAAATTATCATAAATATTCGTGTACTGGTGTGACTTATTATTATTATTATTATTTCCGATTAGAATTATAATGGTATGGGGTTCCATACGAGCTGACGACCCCAATGCTCGATTATTATGATGGCCTTATGTTTCTCCATCCGTAGGCCTTTTTATTAAGCTATCATTGTACTCTCCTTCCCCTCTCCCAGTAGCTTCCAGTTGTAATTGAAGCAGATTACAAGTGAATGTTACTGTCGACCCTACTTACCCACTCACTCTGTAAGCTTAGGTATTGATTGGTGTGTTTATTTTTTATTACCAGCCGATGTTCCAGTTAGTATCTAATACTGATGGAAGCTCCTACGTTCAGCTCTCGGACTCGCAGCTCATTCATGCTGTGACATCGGTGGACCAAGGACTTCATTCTGTCACACTTCCCCATGGTGTAACAGCTCTAATACAACAACCAGAGAAACAAGGTATGTTTTGGATACTGTAAGAAATCTATACGACAAACAAGATGTGCCGTTAATCAATTAATACAACCACAGAACACATATGAAATGTTGTTAGAGTGTAGATATAGCAATCAGATGCATTTAAGTAATCAAATTTAACACCTTGTTTATTGTATTTGAGTGTGTTCTTTTTTGGTAGCTGGAAAGGGTGGCAAACAGAACTCCCGTCCCCTTGTACAAAATCAACCTGGACAAAAAGACGTTAAACAAAAACGCTATCAGATCTAACCACTGTTTTTCTGGATGTTTTCTCCCAGTTACCTAGCAACAATCATGTATTTTGTTTAATTTCTTTTAGTTTTCATACAATTCATGTATTTCCCTCTCACTCTCTCTCTCTCTCTCTCTATATATATATATATATATATATATATATATGTGTGTGTGTGTGTGTGTGTGTGTGACAGAGAGAGAGAGAGAGATTTGAATATTTCTTTTTGTATGTTTTTACATACTAAACATTGAACTGTGCAATTTGTTTCACAGACTTACAATAACATCACCATAAAGTGATTTTTTTTAAAATGCTTTTCAGATCTTAATGAACAAAAATATAAATGGAGGGTGTGTGTGTGTGTGTGTGTGTGTGTGTGTGGTTCTATTCCTAGAATTCTTGTAATAACAAGCATCAGAACTGTATAGCTTCTCATGCTAACATAGCCAATAAAGGTAAAGCAGCCATATTAAATTTGTTGTTCCATAAAACTAGAATACAGTAGGACTTCAGTACATTAATATAAGGACCTGGGAATGTTTTAGGGTATGCCGTTAAAATGTAAATATAATAAGCAGGCAGTACTGGCATCATAATGAATTATTAATATATCAGTTGGATGATTAAGACATGATATAGTATAATGGTTGGTAAACTCAGTCGGTATAGCCATGAAATTAATAGATACATTTTTACAGACAGACCATTATGACATGACATTAATACATCGATATAACAATGAAGTAAATAAAGTTTAACATTGATATATTCATGTGACCACCAGACATTAGAATTATAGTGTGTCATTGATACACTAAAATGACAACGGACAAATAAATGTGACATTGACACATTAATATGACATTCAGACAATTAAGTGTGATACTGTACCTTTAATATGACAACCAGACAATTAAGTGTGATAGTGACACATTAATGTGACATTAACATATTAATATTACAACCAGACAATAAAGTGTGACATTGATACATTACTATGACATTAAATTGATGAAGTGTGACATTGAACATTAATATTACATTCAGATAATTTAATGTGACATTGATACATTAATATCACATTAAGACAATTCAGTGTGACATAGCTACATTGCTATGACATTCAGACAATTAAGTGTGACATTATTGTGACATTCAGACAATTAAATATGACATTGATACGTTGATATGACAACTGTATGCCTACTTTCAGCCTTTTTATTTCAGTTGTCTCTTTTCTCGAAGGCAATTTTGATATTGTCCATCCAATTTAAATAATTTCTTTGGGTGTGTGGGATATTCAGACTCTCTATGTCCTTTTGTCAAACTATTATGTTCTTCCTGCTAGTTAGTTGTGTGTACAGTTTGTACTAGTTGACCTATAGATAGACAGTGAAATAGTTGATGGTAATTAGCAACAATTCAGTTTTTAGTAGTGAGAG
>JAODUP010000633.1:0-32500 GCA_025642065.1 Paralvinella palmiformis | reverse complement strand
TCTGCATTACGTATTGTTCTTGGCCTAAAAAATTATTTAAAAAAACAAACAAAAACCAAGAAGAACCATATTAATATGGAGCATGGAAATATTTACTCGACGCACATTTTGTTATCTTGGAAAAACCAACAGAATAGGGCAGCCATTTCAGAAAGATCATTCACTGCATGATTTCTCAAAGATGCTGACATGAAAACAGATATGCTAAATATTAATAATTGGAAGTAGGCTATTAGGTTTCTGGTCAGACCTTTTCCTTCTGGGTTAGCATTCTGGATAGTAAACAAAAGATATCAGATACCAAGAGAATGGACGATATTGTTGTCATTCTTGAGTTCGGTTATTTAGCCTCTAGGCTGGTCACCCCCGGATCATATGACCCGAGGGGTGACTCCCAAAAAAACTACTAACTCCCACAAACGGTGGTGTTAGTCAGATTCAGACTGACAGTCTGAAGGTTTGCAGTCCAGTGCAGAGGTTGAAATCGCATTAGTCTTGTAGTCCAAGGACTACCAGAAATTTGGTCGGACTACTGACGCTGGCATCCACAGTAGCCCGATGTGTTAACGCCAAATATGGGAATAATTATAATCTTCGAAAATGACGCCTACTTGACAAAATGACACAAGTGATGGAGCAAATTGTGGAGCAGTTTATCGGAGCGAATTAGTTATATATTATACCAGTTTATTGTTTATAGTTGTCATTGAATATTATTATCCCATAGAAATTAGTTACTAGTAGGATAGCATCACCGTACTGATACGACAATAAGCTATGTGATGATGATTTCTTACAAAAAGAGCTGAGAAACGCACATGATTCTTGGCAGCCCTCACGCATTGTTCAAATTAAAATTTTGTGTTCAGCGCAATATTTTGCTAAACATTAGGGGTATTTGTGGATTACCAGATATGTCTAAGGACTACCAGATTTTCCAGCCAGGTAGTCCTGCTGACTACCATAAGTTATTTCTACCCCTGCAGTACCATAACCACCGCACTATTGGAGTGTCGCTGGGACTGCATTGTGCACCCAGCAAGAGACAATGAGTTTGAACGTGATATCGGGATATTTTGCATTAATAATGACTACGGGTAATGTTGTGTATGTGTGTGTGTGTGTGTGTTTGTGTCACCACCAAATGATCACTGCATAAGACAAAATTTGTCGGGGAATATAATTGTTAGCAAAAACATAAAATGGATATTGACCGATTCTGTCCACTCAGGTGTCATGAGTAATATCAACTGAACCATCTATATGTTTGTCCATTGTTAATTATTTATATTTGTCACAAATATATAGCACAGAAAACACTTATTCTTACCTAAATTTTGCCTGTTTCGGTGACCGTAAGGTGTTACAAGAAATCTAATAAATATCTAGCTCCAGACCTCTGAGCCAAGAAAGATTTATTCATTGAGAAACTAGCATCATTTAACATGGTCGGCCATCTACTGTTGTTAAAATTTGATGTTTGGCTTCAGTTATCTTTTACATTTATTAATAATGTCAGCTTTGTGGTCATGTCCATTGGCAGCTCTGTGTTAGTTATTTGTTGATCGGTGAACCGTTTAAACCAGTCCATCTTTTATTTGTCGGCAGAGCTCAAACAGTCAGCCTCACGTCAGCTACAGAGCTTTGGCACTCGGAGATAAGGCTTACAAATGTCCGCACGAAGGATGTGGCCGTCTCTACACAACGCAGCATCATCTTAGGGTTAGTAAAAGACTTTATAATACTCACCCTCCCCCCTCTCACATGTATGCATATGTGAGGATGTGGGTATGTGTATCAGTGTCATTTCGGTAATTTGGTGAAAGCCAGTAATGAATAACAACTGCATTGTTTGTACACTAATAATAAACTTTAATATTTCTGAACATTCATTTACTTAATATCAAATATCAGAATCTGGTAAATTTTATATTTCTTTAACGTTATTATTATTTTTACTATTATTATTATTTTTACTATTATTAATATTTTACTTTTATTATTATTATTATTATTATTCACAAGCTGCTATGAACATTATAACCCACAATCTTTTATTTTGCTGCTTCTGTAAGATGAAATGTTGCAATCTGTCAGCTCTTAAATTTTTCCTTTGTTTTTATTATGTACTGATGTATAGGTGTGTGTGTGTGTGATCGTTTCCTCATCTTCAGTCAGCATATTTATTTGTGGTGTTACTTTATCTCAATACAATAATACACATACATTTTCAGGTACATGGCAGATCTCATACGGGTGATAAGCCATTTAGGTGTGAATTTCCTGGCTGCGGTAAAGCATTCCCTACTGGATATGGGTTGAAGAGTCACACAAGAGTGCACACAGGAGAGAAGCCATACCGGTGTACAGAGGAGAAGTGTACGAAGGCATTCAAAACATCAGGAGACTTACAGAAACATATACGAACCCATACCGGTGAGGAATTGGATAACTTAGAATCTCTATTAACATTTTATCAAACAGAACTGATTACTGTTCTTTATCTATAATATTTCTTTTTCCTCTCATTCTTGCTATATATGTATCTATATATGTATCTATGTATGTGTCTATGCTGATATTTTTCATGTTATACGTTTTTGTTTTCAGTGTGAAGTGTCTTGGGAGTAACTTGTATTGATTATGTATAAAGTGCTATGTAAATTATTATTATTATATTTACACATAAGGCATAAGCTTTAATTGAACGTAAACCTTTTTAGATTTTTCTGGTTTAGTTTATTTGTTCAGAAAGTTAGTTTTTCTGGCATCCATGTTATCCTTAGACCAAGGGACAATATTTACTTGTTATTTGGAGAACCCTTAAAAATACTCACTTCCATAATAAGATGTTTCAACTTCTGAGTTTTTTTTAATGCTTTGCCTATCTGATAAACCCATGTTTAGACTCTAACATGTCCTGTGCACCGTCAGTTTATCGTGTAACATCAGTTCCATAATCCAGCATCACAGGTGAATTATTAGATTGACAGTTTGGTACACCCTGCTTGATTAAATTATGACGTTTTAACTTTGGGAACTCTGATGGAAGCATGATTCCATTGTTTGATCATCTACGTAATGGAACAATAATTTGCCTAATCATAATAACCTTGCAGCAAGTAAACAAATATTTTGTAAGATTCCTAAAACCCACCTATTTAAATTAATCTGTTTATTATATCTTTAAACCAGTGTTTGTGCTATGTGAGCTAAAACAGATTTTAATTCTGCTTTCATGGTACATCATGTTGATTGAGGGGACTAGATTATATATATATATATATATATATATATATATATTTGTAGTGTTACTATATCTATATATATATATATATATATATATATATATATATATATCCCAGGTGTCAACTGCAGTTACTCTTATCTTGATCAAAACAAAACCTTTATTAACGAAGATATTACAATGTTACCCAAGTAATATCTCAAATATGTGGTTACACTTTGGTACCAAACAAACTGTCTGAATCATCATCAATTAAAACTGTGAACTGTATTATATTTCTCCTCAAAATTCAGCTAATCATTATATACTAAGTCCTAATTATCAAAATTTATAATAATCATGGTATATACACAAAACAAACATCATAATTCTGTCTTTTGTTTTCGAAGGATATTTACATATTTATTCCAGTACTGATTTATATTTTATTTTATTTATCTAACAGGTGAGAGACCCTTCAAGTGTCCATTCGAAGGCTGTAATCGTATGTTCACCACTTCTAACATTCGTAAGGTTCACATACGTACACACACGGGTGAGAGACCGTATGTCTGTGAAGAGGAGGGCTGCAACAAATCATTTGCCAGTGCCACAAACTATAAAAATCACATCAGGATCCATACAGGTTTGTACCTATCATACAAAAAAGTATCAATCCATATGTTACATTTAAAAAATGTTCTATTAAGTTCTTATGGCGCCTCCATGGTCTAGCGGTAGCATGTTGGACCACAGATCACTACCACCCGTGTTCGAATCCCGGCGTGGGCATATCTGAAGGTTGTTTCAACTTCATTTCACCACCTTTGGACTTGGAGGTCGCTCGGCCCATTTAGCCTACCATATGAACAAAAGTGGCCGTAAAACATCAAACATCAATCATGTTATTAAGTTGTTATTGTAATGCTTTTCTTTAAGGATGCAGTAATCTTTACATAATGGTATTCAGCATGATGTAATGGGGCCCGGACCCTAAATATTGTCTTTCGTCTAAATACTCCCTCAAAAATCACAGTCACAAAACCACGATATTGGGCAATAATAGACCAGCGCATTTGTTTTGTCTTCATGCCCGTTATAAAACTGTTCAGCTTCATAATGGAGAATTGAGTTTTGTAACCAGTCAAAAGAGCTCCAGTACAAAGTCTTTTGAGTGGTGACATTTTGGTGATAAAGCATTATTTAGATCTAAATATTTCATACACAATCTCTAATAGAACAAGATGATTATTTATTTTTGGCAGTAATATTTTGGCAGAATGAAATCATGACCCTGTCATAATATAATATGGCTTCATATCATAATTTGGCTACATTGCGATCACCATCTTTTAGAACTCAAACATCATATTATAAAGTATGTTACCTCTGTTTACATGGCTAACACTGTTATTATTGCGTCATCTTAAATAATACTTTTTGATCAGTGAAGGAGATTCGCTAAACACTGTGAGCAATATAGACCATACCATGAGGGAAAAGTGGTCATGAACACAATTGTTTTTGTTTTATGAAGCCACCTTTGTGCGAAAGGTGGGTACACAGGCTGAGTGGCATCCAATGGTAATGAGGTGAAGTGAAAGATGAAACACCCTTGAGATATAATTCAGCTGAGGTTTATTACACAATGGTGCTATAAATCTGTGCCCAACTGTGTTACTAATTAAGCCATAGAGTAACCCATAGGTTAAACAAAAAAATTCTTTGTTCTTAGCCTAGCAACATCATAGTAAATAGTTGTTGATTAGGCTTCCAGCGTGAGAAGACTTCTTTATAAATATGGTTATAAATAAAATTGTTATAAAAACTACATAAATTAACGAACTTATAATTACATATTCAAAGGAACCATTTGATTAGAAACTTCATCTAGAGAAATATCATATAATGTATCACAACAAAACTACGTTTTATGCTAAAGTACTCACTCACTCGCTCGCTCGCTCGCTCACTCACAATCATATAGAACTATAATATTAATATTATTTAGTTCACTGTTTCTTTAAGTCTGTTTTAAAACTATTATTTACTAGGTAATTGTTTCCAATATTTGATCAAATGCTTGCAGGAGAGAAACCCTATGTGTGTACAGTGGAAGGATGTGGAAAACGCTTCACCGAGTACTCTAGTCTCTATAAACATCACATTGTACACACCCAGTCAAAGCCATACGTCTGTGATCACTGTCAGAAAACATATCGTCAAACGTCAACATTAGCGATGCATAAACGCACAGTCCACAATGACCACGATACTAATTTGGATGGTAGCTCACTGATAAGTACCATCACCGGTGTACAAATAGGTGAGTAATTTTGGTGATGAATGCAACATAACATCATAGAAAACAATAACTTGGCTGCTTTTAATCTTTTATAATCCGAAATGTCACGGCTTATCTTCCAGTATAAATTATTGTTTAGCCATTTATTCTAAAATAATTCAAGACAGTATCGTTCTGGTGACGGTTTTATTTTTTAACCGTTCGCATTCTGATTCAGTGAATCCCGTTGCTAGTGGTACAACTGACAGAGAACAGGGAGATACAGAAGATACTCTCGTCATCAACACATCCGAATCATCACTGGTAAGTGTCTCTCTCTGTTACATAATTCAGCCACATTTATCTTCGTAGTTTATTCCGCTGTTTTCATTACCAAGTTTTTGACATCATCAAATTTCTGGCCAAAAGAAAATATGCCTTTGATTTTTACATTATTTTGTTGAATAATATAAAGAATGTTTTTAGAGTTGTCTGCTTTGTGTGTTAATTATTCCTCAAAATTATTGCCATAAATAATTTTTTTAATGTTTTGTAGAGAAATAAGTAAAGGAGCACCTATACAATAAAAATGGCAATATTTTTCTTATCACTTTCTTTTGTAATATTTCCTTCACTGTTGTTGTTGTTGTTGTTGTTGTTGTTGACATAAATATGAGATAGGCAGAACAATATTTTGGTTATTGTCTTTTATATCTGATTAAAGAGGAGGTAATTGTTCCTGTTATTATCATCTTCATCAAACATTTATAAACATCAAAAAATTTATTGGTTCATCACCTTAAACTAATTTTAGTGTTAAAAAAGAGAATATCACAATCTTGGTGATTCTACTGAAATATTTCCACTTCTGCGACCTCATGGATAGAGTATGGGACTATTTACCCATAGTTATGGTCAGAGGTTCGAATCCCAGCCATGGCACTATAATAGGAGGAGTTTTTCATCCAACCAGGCAATTGGTAAAGTTTTCTCCGCCAAATATACCATACATTGTATAATCTAAATTTATTTAGAATTAGTCCCCATGCTTTAGCTGTAAATTACAGACCATGTGCATCTCCCTCATTTGAGATAGCCAACCACATAAAACCAAAATTCAACGGTTTGACATTCACTGAGAATGTTGATTGCACCAGACTTACAAGCTACAATTTTTTTAAATAACTTTTTAAAAATAAATTAGGCTTACCATATATTCTTGGATAAACTTAACAAGAGAATCCTGAAGACTATAATCAACTTATGTACATGTTGTGAGGTCCAGTCAAATTTGTTGATCATCTAATATGTTAAATTTTTAAATTATTTACACATAATTTTAAGACTTATATTTTCTGCTTTCAATCATTATAATTAGAATTATCTGTAATTTGTAATTAGGGATAAATAAATTTATTTAGTTACTGTTGTTCATCTCAGTAGCGCATTTCACAACTTGGCAGTGTCTGTAACAAGACAACTCTTACCCAAGACATCCCAACCCAAGAGCGTCCTATCTCATTCATTTGGTGGCATAGACATCTTAGTTTCATAGAAGAGTATGTTATCTTTGCGGTAATAATATAGGATTACTGAAAAAAAGGAAATTCAGTTTAAATAATAATATTTATTTCAGTAATTTTATCATCACTTCACACTTTTCACTGTGTAATGTGTTCCCGTGGTTCACTTTATGGCTCACAAGCACGATGTTCGGTGATGTTTTTTTGCTATTTCCTGAGTTCATCACCTAAAAATGCTGCAGGGAAAGGTTCAGATTGTTAGGTTCGCTTAATGGACGGTATTACCATAAATCATGATATTTTAGACCTATAATACGACCTCGGCTTAATGGCTGGGTAGGCTTAATGGCCGAGACCTACAATATGTAAATTTCCATATTATTAACATTAATATTGCTATTATTATAATTATATTTTCATTATTCTATTCCCAACATCGTCACCACAGGGATCAACCACTCTCTTACAACACCTTCAGCCAGCTGGCATCACTGTACAGGGCTCGGGTATACAACAAGTTTATCTTATAGCTGATCCACACCAAATAGAAACACTTAAGGTAGGTAACATCTCTGTTATTTGTAATAATTTGGGCATTCTGATAATGTAATGGTTAGAGCACGGTGCTGCCAAACTCCAGGCCAGAGCTTGATTCAACATGAGGATCTGTGTTTATGTGGTGTTTCAACTCGAGGGATCTGTGTTTATGTGGTGTTTTGACTCAAGATTTTCCCTTCCTTCATATATACCAGGTGTAACCAGCACTAAAGGGCTAAATAAACCTGTTACTCTTTATTCTTATTTTGTCAGATTGTCATGCAGTCATTGATTTAATTAACTGATAGACAGGTTTATCATACGTTGATTAAATCTTGTATACTTTGTCCTGGAAAATGGTAATTTTGTCCTTGAAATGTCCTGGAAAATAATATTTTCTTGGCTGTGGGAACCATGACATAGAAATGTTCAAAGATGATAAATACTATTTTCAGGATGTAATTAATTTTTTTACCTCTGTGGCAGCTTGATCCCCAAGAACTAAATACACAGTTGTCGTATGACTTGATTGGAGTTCGTAGTGGACAGGTGGATGATATAGATATTTTCAAGCATTACTCGGGGAGACCTAGTGCCATTATTATGCAATAAAATACACGTATTCACTGATGTTTTTGTTCTCTTCGGGCATTCAGCAGATCGCTAGCCAGCAGCAGTCAGTGACTGATGTCACAACAAAAAAGATAGGAGATAATCCAGACGATGCATCATCCGCTTCTACGGAGGCCATCTCCACGTGTGTAGTGACTGGCGGAGATCAACTCTTGGAAAGCAGCAATAGCGTACTGAATGTTCACACCATCGTCTCCTCGCCAGTCGACCAGAACCTCGTCAGTTATGCTTCAGAGTAAACATGATATGATTGTTATGTTTCCAAGTAAATAAGAGATGATCGGTGATTGTTCGACATTACTATGATAATCTAGTATTTGTTTTGTTTCATTCCTTCACCGATTGTGTGGTGTAGCATTTGCCATGTTTGCTTTCAGTCATTGTTAATCTATTCATTGTGTGAGGTAGGTAATTGTGAATTTTTAAATGGCAAAAGGTTAGTGCAGGATTTGATTTCAAACTCCTGCAAGCCTAATTCTCCTGACTCGGTGCAAATCGGATATTTCTTTGTACTAGATGATTTGAACTTGCGTCGGATTCACTTTAAAATTTAGCCTGGAATCCAGTCTGATCGTAGAACTTGGTGCAATCCTTCTGCGATAGTTTTCTACTGGACGAAGTGTATTACTCGTTTACTCTTGAAATGTCCATTAGTTCAAACCATGATCACGTTGAAGATACAAGATTGCTGTTTTAATCAGTCTTTTCTATAATAATGTCCGGTGTTTGGATGCGGTTCTTTTTCTTTTTAATTTGTATGGATGATGTTTGGGTTGAAATAATGTACTTCTTGCTGTTCTTTGTGGCAATACACTGTGATGCTTGTGATGACGATGGTAGCGATGTTTGTTCTTTCATTTACAATGATGTAGGTATGTGCCACAGAAAATATTCACAAAAACAAATTCAAGAAATAGCTATTAATTAAATTCCATATTGTTGTCAAGTTGGTTTCATATTTTTTTCAAGAAAATCTATTTTCTGTTGTTTGTGTTAAATGTTAGTTTTGGTTCCTTTCCAAATAATATCCTGTATGCTTTAATATTGAAAAATATTTACACTCTCGGGAATTGTGTGCTTGTTATTAAATGACTTACAGATTAGTAAGTGTTGTCTTGGCAGCTTTCTGGTAATTAATAATATAAATTTAGAAAAATAGTAATATTGTCTCATTGATGGCTAAATCTATGAGACATTTTGACAAGAGTGGCACGAGTATCAGCCCATACTTTTATGGGGTAATGGCACACAAGAGTCTGCCATAGATAAATGACAGTGTTTGTGTGTGAGACGAGTGTGTAGTATTTGATAAATCTCGACTTGTTTCTGTTGTTTAAATGTGTAAATTATTTTGAGAACCTCACGAGTGGGTGGGTTATTTGATGAGTGTTGTACGTTGATCAATTTCGTGACATAATCATCTCGGATAGGAAAGTTGTTGATGAGTATTTATTTAACATTGTACACAATCAGAATCTCCGCTTTTTCACACATGTACATGTACACACACACACACTAACTTCATTACAGCTGACTGCTGTATGTGTTGTGTATGGCTCCATGTTCATCTCTATATTCACATGTTTGTGTATTCGTGTGTCTGCACTATTTGTACAACATTATTTGCAAACTTGTCTGCGGATGTAATTTGTATTGGATGTTGAATATTTGCGGATAATAATACATTTTATTGGAGTAATTATTTTGAAATATATACCGATTTTCCCCAAACCTAGTCATTGTTTTTGTGTCATGTTTTGGTTTGCAGATGAATACTATTTTATGTTATTATGTAGTTAAATGTATACATTTCAAACATTGTATCAAAATCTGGTATCCAAAAAGGTTTTTGCCGATATCTATTTTGTCCTCAATGAAATTATCGCATCGTATTCATTCTTGTTCCACAGAGTTTGTCATCTGGTTTGTAACATTAGCTGGCCAGTCAGGTTTTGGAATGTATACGGGAATGGTGTGGCCAATACATTTTTGTACACTTACGCAATTAGGTAATTTAATGTTATTTTACCGAAGCAGATAAAACAAATAGAGCATAAAAGATATCTACCTCATTACAGGAATATATTAATCATTATTTAAAATAGTCATCCTCATAGATAGGCTGAATAGTTTGATTTGTTTTTTTTTAAACTGTAGGAAAATCTTAATTGTTTTAAAAAAAACTAAGTTGATGCTTCAAAATAAATAACTTCAATATTTAAGCTAGATATACTTAGGGAAGGAGATGTATCACTATTGTTGATGGGATTATATTGTTTATTGGCGTGGGTGCGACTTGAAAGTTCTGAGAACTGACTAGTTAGTGAAATAGACATTTCACATAATAATAGGACACATCACAAGTGAGCAATTGTCTTGATATACTGTAGTTATTTAGTTCCAGATTAAATATTTTAAATTAAATATTCAGGGCTCCTGTGTTATCGCTCTAAATAGACCACCTGCACGCGATGTTTTGCTCAGTCTCTTGTTAATACACAATAAACATCTGTGAAACTGATGGCTGATCTTTTGTGTAATCTACCAGTGTATTCGGCCATAAATACAATTTGGACTGGAAAGAAAATTAATAAGAATTGGTGGCAGATGTATTAGTTCCAAGACAATTTCTATACCAAACACCAGTTTGGTTCACTTGGATGAAAAATAACATCTCTTAGTACCATCCAATTATTTAACCCTTTCAATCGAGGCCCATTCGGGTTCTTAGTCCTTGAGGGAGAGCTGCTCGTATCAGAAATTCGTGTTCACAAATCTGCGAGCTGAACACCCACATCTTAGCTTCTGGCCAAAATCTGTGGTGGTTTAGTAACATGGTTGTCTCCAAGGACTTTACTGGCACATTGCTTTTGTAAGGAATCAGAGCTGTTTGTCAGAAGTAATACCCTAAATTAAACACAAGAAGGTTATTCTGGCTTAAGCTAGAAAGTAATTAACCCAGCTAAGTAATGATATTCTATTACAATGCATTATATGTTTACATTATGACCAGACAACGCGCTGATTGTTTGGTTGGTCACTGGCATTAATCAATATTTGCCATGCCTCGTGTCATCTCCTTTATCAGTGCTTCTTATCTTGTAGCAAAAAGATACAGTGGGCCATCACAAAAACCCATGAAGAGTTGTGTTACAGATGTGAATGATAATTAAAAATAAATGAATTACGAATGACTGGCATTTAACTGAAGGCTTATGTTGTGCTTCTGAATGCTGCATAAATTATGACTGGCAACTTTCTCTGGTTTTTACCTGAAATGATATGTCGAATAACAACGTCCACAACATGTTGTATGGGGAACATTAGCCGAACTCATTTATTTCATGGAATGTGTAAACATACATTGCATACCCGGTACTGCCTGCTGATAAAACAACAACAGCGTGTATATAATGAAAATGATGTACATGAAAATACATTGGGAAGGTACAAAAGGTTCCTTTAAGATTAGGCAGGAGTACAAAATACAGGTAACAAGGGTAATTTTCAAAAGACATTTCTACAGCGATTATAAACATCCCTGAAAAATGAAAGTTTCAGTAATCACAGACCAGTGAAGTGTGTGTGTGTGTGTGTGTGTAGTATCAATTTTCAGCCCTGTTTGTTCTGGAATTCGTTCAGACTTCATGCCATTGAGCATTGTTCCAAGTCCGAGAGATCGCTGACCCTCAGAATGCTCGCGTCCACTTAAGCTGGAAATGAGTATCCCATAGAAGATAAAATGTCGGCAAGGCTGCAAATTAATGTGTCATAAAACATAAACAGTAACAAATTAACTAAAAATAGACCACAACTAAGACAATTAACTCATAAGCCGATGTGTTGCATAGCAACAGTAACCAGACAGCGATGAAATAACAAAACTGGGAAGTTATCGAATGCATGCGATGAACCGATCACAGCCTGTTTACGAATACGGCCACTTGGTTGAAGACAACCCAATCCTTCTGACCTTTACCAATGACAACTCGGAGACAATTCACCGGGGCTCCTCCTGTCGGGCTGCTGGTACTGTCCAGGCCTCCGACATCCAGATGGCCGTCGACAAAAGTTCCCAACTTCTGCAGCGAGCTACAGGTAACTTGCTGGGTTTTTTCATTGAGTTTAATCACGCGAGGGCTCCACTCCAACGTGCCATTGAGCAATTGGTCTTTGCGTGATTTTGGATGTCCCGTTTCAATGATGATTCTCTTCAATCTGACGGGTGTATTAAAAGCAATGACTAGCCAGTCACCTTCCTTCACATTTGATGCCCAGAAAAAGCCACTGCCTGAGCCATAGGCCAGTGAAGGCAGCCATTGCTCAAACGGCTTCATGTTGCTAATGACAATGCCTGGCGGGTCATCGGACCGCCAGGGTTTGTCACCACTGTCGAAATACTTATCTTTTAACTTGTTGTCTTTTTTTACATCAAATGAAGACTTGACACCGATGTGCTGAAACAGAGTTGGCTTTCGCAGGTAGACCTTTCTCTGTGCCATAGAGAGCCGAAAATATGATATCAACCAGTCAACTGGTTGCTCCTGATAAAACATCAACATGTACCTACCGAGTGCGATCAGATCTGAAGATTTATATAATTTTCCAATGAAACCCAACTCAGAAAACTCAAGCAGTACCCACTGGACGTTGTTCATGCTTTTGATGTATTCACGGATGCTGGTGATAAAATTCTTTGCACAAATGACATCGTCTTCAATCTGTATGTAATAGTCACTGATGTTATGCGAGTAGAGGAACATGAAGGCAAAGTCTACAACTTGTTTTGACCGCCACTTCACCCGATCCGCTTTGTCATTGAAGTTCCTCTTCAAGTTCGTCAGGGGCGGATAAAAATCTCTCGTCGCCTGGATGATCTGGATGAATCCCATGTTGATATAGTCCATGAATTTCTCGGTGAGAACCTTCACCACACCCGTGTTGTACTCTGTGTCGAAATCAGCAAGAAAGATGACGATCACGACCTTGGTCTTTTCTTCCGTCGAGGTCTTATCAATGATTGATGACAAAGTCTCCACCAAGTACGACATGCCATTAATCCGTTTAATGGACGGGATACCTATTGTGAGGAAGCCTGCAAAAAATACAACAGCTCATTAAGATGATGATGATTGATGTTTTGCAGCCACTTTTGTGCACATGGAAAACTAAATAGGCCGAGCGACCTCCGAATGCAATGAAGCGAAGGCAAAAATGAAACAACCTTTAGATATACCCACACGCGGTAGTGATCTGTGGTCCAACACGCTACCACTAAGAGGAAGACTGCTGGTTATAATTATCATTTCATCACATGACATATCCAACAGTTGAGTATGAGGAATCAAGGATCAGAATGATTGATTGGCGGACAGTTCTAACATCGATTTGTAACAGATCTCAAATTCAGTCATAACTGAGTTAACCAGCATTAGGAAGTACAGTTGTTATGCCAGTTCATGAGTAAATAGAATGGCTCCCAGAACCGTAAAGAAGAGATGCAAAAGTTCTTTTGACTAGACAAAGTCATAAATGATATAATCTCACAGTACTTTTAACTCATCTTGCCTTAGAGCCAACTGACTAGCCAACCGAAAAATAACAGTTCACCTGAGAATAACACGACTTAATTATATATTCCTAAAATGTCGACATTTCTAACACAACTTTCACTATTGCTGCTTCTAGAATCAAGAACGCCATTCCCCCACAGACATTTGTCCCACGGATAAATGTCCAATTTAGATAGGATTACAATATATTAGTAAGAATTCCCAATTCAGATGCATCAGCACGTGCAGATGTCGCAGGACATTACAGAAATCAATATTGATGACATGCCAATATTTCTTCATTCGAATCTGCAACACTTTAGAAGCCACAGTGTGTGTGTGTATGTGTGTACATTAGTTTGTTTTTTGTAAATGTAGATAAGCACATTAAGACTGGCACCATCATAAACATTGTACCAGTGTCACTTTACAATTATCTGCTTCCTCAAATTTTGTGAGTATGTTTCTACAGAATACTACCTTTTTGAGGCCTCTGAAAGCCAACCATCTTGAACATGTCTGAGCCCAAGGAAAACCACTTCTGGTGAGCAAATGAGGCATTTAGAGGAACCTGGAAAACAAACAAAACAACACGAACGCATTTAAATTGAGTTGACGTTAAAAACAAATGTTACAAAAAAGAAGTGAAGAAAGGAGGGCCAGATTTATGCGAGCTATCGTTCGGTTTCTGACAAGAACAAATGAACAATGAAACACAATGAAGCCGATAACACAAACTGAGAAAGGCATCTTTTTAATCTTAATCATATCCATCCAACTTGTACAAACTTGTTCTCTACAGCCAGTTAACCATAGATAGTCTACCACACATAACATCTGAACACTAATGAGTGAGTTGTTTTTATGACCAGCTGTAGAGCAGACAAAACACCAAACTGACCGGAGTGCGGACATCACCAAAAAAATTTACATTCTACGCCTGACATTTGTGACATCTCCAAAAGGTGCCACGGCGTCATCAAGTTTTTGAAATTTTTTGTGAGTTTCAGCAGCAACTGATAAATGAAAGAATGGCACCACTCGTTAAAAGTATCTTGACTGGAAATGAACTGTCATCACTTTAGGGTCATTTTTGTGTAGATGACGAGCAATGTTGAAAAATAAGTAATGAGGTCAAATGAAAAATAAAACATCCCTCAGATAGAGCTAGGCAACACTTGTAAAACTCATGATTGATATCTGGAGGTGGAACGGTTATTTTGGTAAATCATTCTGTAAGAACTGGGACTAATTAGGTGTGTTAGCTTAGTCACAATAACCAAAAGTCCATTAAAATATGAAACATTTTCCTGAAGGTCGCACCAATAAAGATTTCGGTGTAACCTGTTACTAGGTACTGACTGTCCTACGTGATACGTATTTACCATAATGTATTGCCGCCAGTCCATTAATAATCTTATCTAGATAGTTCAACCTTGTTGATCATATCACAGCTTTACCCCAGAAGTTCCGAGTTACAAATCTGACATCGGACCATTCCAACAGTTTCAATGTCCCGTGCTAGATACGGATCTCAGATCGCTAAAACCACACTCGAGTTATCCCCTAATTAATGCGAAGTTATTCAGGTTCTACCCACTCGGCAAGGACGACGATTTTGATCATGTCAAAGGAACTCGCCAGTCGGATGACCTCAGCAGTTGTTTCAGCGACGTTCTAGATCTATTCCGAGGTGATGAGGTGGATATTTCAAATTGGAAATAAAGATTGTCTAACAAATGAAACGATGAGTAATTCTGTAATTACCAAATCAGATCACTTCGAAATTCACCGAAATAAGTAACGAGCTAATGCAGAACATTGAAACAAAAAGGTCATTTAGTGCTCCTCCATCACTTCTTAAAACACGCGGGAGGGCTAAGTCTGAACTCAGAATTGAGGGCGAGTTCTGAATTCACCTGAAATAACATATTTATAATATCAGATATACTTAATAAACATATCTAATTATAGACAAATTAGGTGGCCAATTTCATGCGAGTTATAACATCAGATATGTGACAGTAAGGAGGGGGGGGAGGCCGAATCCCTTTCATTGCCGTGTTAAAATTAGTCTACTATTACTATGTGATACACCTACAGCAAAATCTGTCTTAACTGACCATTCGTGGAATCTCATTGGTCAGTTATTGAACACAAGGTGTCTTTATAGTGAGTCTTAGATGTTTAGCTTCTTATATCTTTTATTGTTAATTTATTTATTTCACGTCCTTTTATTATGAGGTAAGTGACGTAGCTAAGAATAGCACACAAGCGAGCATCCAAACAAATCTTACACACAATATTCTTACAGCTGCCTGCAAATCACAGTTATGATATTCAGATAAAAGCAGATTGATCTACTCTCTATAATCAATGAAGATTAATATTTTCTAGTAGTGACCTTTTATTAATCGACATCTGTTATCCTATTAAAGTCGATTGTTACGAGGCCAGTCATTCCTGTTGATCAATAACTAACGATGCTAACACATCTGTCACATCTGTTCCAAGCAAACAGTGTTCTGAATATTCAAACATTGTCCAATGAGCCAACAACATCAGTGATAAGTTATTGAATGATGTAGTTGAATGACAGTTAACATCCTGTGTTTGGTCTCTGTTAATGAGGTTGTTTTCTGTTACGTATAATATTGGGGCGATCACAGATTTTCGTGATGTTTAATAAATTAATATCATAAAAGTTTAATATCAACACTTGCAATCACTTAATGCAGTATATATTTATTCCAAACGCTAACACCAGCACATCTTAATGAATTCCTCATTAAGTTTGTTTTGGCTATGGGAGTACAGCATAATTCAGCACGTCTGGTTCCATAATTGTGAATATTTTTATTTTGTACAAACATTGAATCAAAGATTTGAGGATGTACATGCTTGACCACTTTAAACATGAATATATATATACAAAGTAGTTATAGTCTTATAGATATTGTCGGGGCGCCTCCGGGGTCTAGCGGTAGCGCGTTGGATCACAGATCACCACCACCCGTGTTCGAATCTCAGCGTGGGCATATCTGAAGGTTGTTTCATCTCTGACTTCGCTTCATTACCTTTGGAGGTCGCTTGACCCATTTAGCCTACCATGTGCACAAAAGTGGCCGTAAAACATCAATCAATCATCATCATCTTATAGACATTGTCAAATGTCATGATGTTCATTTATTTTTAATTGGTGGAGTGTGTGCATTAAAAGATACAGAGACCATTATCCTGACAATGTTCTTTTGAATTTTAATTAACAGATCTTTGTAAGATGACAGGGCTCCACCCCACACTCCAATACAGTACATTACGTAGGGGTATGTAAATGCATAATATAGTGAAACAAGAGTGGTAATATTGAATAATTTTCTCGCCTTGAGGATTATTTCCTATTCTCTGGACATTTTATTTTTCACATTGTTTATATGTTCTCTCCACGTTAGATGTTCACCAATTACAACTCCCAAATATTTTGTGGATTCAATTCTAGTAATAGTTTGACTATTTATTTTAAAATCTGTATTGAACTGATAATTCCTTTTGTTTGATCTAAATATCATAAATGAGTTTGGCCAATATTCAGTGCTAATTTGTTAATATTCAACCATAACACTAACTTACATAATTCTTTGCCAACCTGGAACTTATACAATTACAACACATCGTGCTTATTCATAAAATCAATAATATGATTATAAGTCACCTTTTCCAATATTTTAGAAAATACAGACGGTTAAGATACAGGTCTATAATTATTATTTATCATTTTATACAAGGAAATACTCCACAGTGTACCAATAAGCTGAATATAAAGGGCAGTTCTGTAACAACAACATTATAAATCTTATACATATAATTCTATTACCTTGCACAAAAGTAGCAATAGCAGATATTTCAGTCGGCCCAAAAAGATGTTAAACAGACTATTTAAAGTCAATTGTTGTATTTGTCAATACACTGTAACAACAATTATCTGTGTTAATGACACAAACATTCAATAAAATATGTAATGATTTATGCAAACGAAATAATTATATTTTTGTAGTGCTTGTGTGCGTAAAGATCATTGTTTCGTAAATTATCGTTTTTTGTTTACAACTTCTCTGTTTTGAACTGATCCGTATCAAAGAGATCGCAGTTTGAATAAATTGTGGGCTCATACATTTTAAGTTATCTTCTTCCTTTTCAAATAGCAATTTCATATTACCTGATCATTTTCTTCTATGCAAACTGCATAGCATTTATGTATATGGGTGTGTGTGTGTGTGCACATGTGTGTGTGTGTCCATGTGTTAGAGATGTTTCATTTAAATCATGATTTAAATCACTGCAAAAAAAACCCCAAAAACATGCATTTTGATTTTTTTAAATTCTGTTTTATTGATTTTTTGGGACTAACTGGATTTTACGATTATAGCACTTATTTGTATTGATTATTTTGTAAACATTCATTTATCAATTAACTTTTAAATCAATTGTTAATTATGCTAGATAATTATTTATATATACTTCTTGCCAGAATAAAAAAATCAAATTAATCAATTGAAATTTGAAAATCTGATTAAAAATCTTAATTTTTTTAATTTAAATAAAAATTATCCTTTCCCCCACACACACACACACACACAGAGTTAAGGAAACACCAACGGTCTCTGGCATCCAACTGTTGTAGGTCAACCTTTGACCTGCTATCCATATTATAACAAGCAACAACAACAAAATTGCAACAATAGACAACGTTTTTGTGCGAATTTGTAATTAAACTGTACTTACACACACCCTCATGATAGTGTACAACACAACCTGTAACAAGACATGATACAATAATGGCTAAACCAACGCTTACTTTTAAAATCCAATGAAACAAGAGAAGTCAGCAATTCAGCATCTGAGTCCCAGGGACGGGGGGGGGGGTGTGGAAGTCGTGCTTCCATGCAGGGATTAGACATAAAATCAGTAGGAAAGGAATCATTGCATTCTAGGCTGTGCCAAACAAGTGATAGGCTGGGGATACTCCCCGAACTATAAGCAATCGTTGCATCATCACACTGAGTGAATGACAAAACTGATCTTGCACCAACAACCAGCAATTACAGAAGCCAGGACTTTGATGAGAGGTGAAATACTGCAAGTAGTCCTTCATAATAACACCTGACAAAGGATTATAATACGGCATTATCATGCTTATAGCAACTGACGGAGCACTGAAGCACCACTGTTGTACTGTAACTTTTAATGTTGATGAAATACTACGTAAAACAACAGTGGAAGGCTCAATCCGGGCTATAACTCATCATCTTCGCACGAGTAAGTGGTTTGTTTGGCACTGGCTCAGCCACACCTCGGACATATAGCCCGGGGGCGACTCCTCACGGGGGGAAACACCCTGCAAACACTGCTATTAGTTGTATTTGAACCCATTGCCTGGAGGTTTACAGCACAATACCCTAATCACGTTGCTATCAGAACACACCCATCTTTAGATGATGATGATTGATGTTTTACTGCCACGTTTGTGCACATGGTAGGCTAAATGGGCCGAGCGACCTCCCAAAGGTAATGAGGCGAAGTCGAAGATGAAACACCTTTCAGATATGCCCGTGCCGAGATTCGAATTCAGATGGTAGTGATCTTTGGTCCAACATGCTACCAGTTAGACCATGGAGACGCCCCCTTCCCATGTTTACATGAACTACCCAGGATGATGATGAGCTGAACTGAATCACCATCACTAAAATCTACCTCATCACTTGAGGCAAATAAGCCACGTAAAATAACTGCCATTTCGGCCATTATTATTGTTATTATCAATATCAGTGTCAAGGACAAACGCAGAACAAAACAAACAAATTCCTATATTTAACACCTGAGGCATGGTCCCAAAATAAAATGTCTTGCTTTTTTTCAGAACCACTTACCACATCTGCTTTACTTTCGATGTTGACAATAACTGGTTGATTGCACATTTCTTTTTCTGAAAAATATGATACAACAACAATAATAATAATAGTTCAAACTTAATAAAGCACCATTCAAAAATACAAATCCATGTAGTCAATTATGCTGACATACGGTTATTAATATTATTTACCCCCAAAAAAATCAACTATCAATTGATGAGGCTTAAGAGCTGATTTTGAAGGATGCTGTGTTTATACACTTTTTGGAAGCAGACTGTACTTCTGTGGTGTATTTTGAATTACAAATAAAAGGATCAATCTAATAAAGTACCAGCCCTCAACTTAGTGTAGTTAAGGCTTAATGATGTATAAAAAGGGATAAAATCGTGTGTCGCTATTACAACACACACACACACACACACACACACACAGGTAGCAGGCAACAAATGTGTCCTCCCACGGCTTGGCATCCAAATTTATGTTTTTATTAGTTCCCTCTGTCAAATGATACATACCTAATTCAAGGGGCCAGTGGGAATACGTCTTTGGCTACACTGGTCCCCCATTTCCATTATTATATTTAGTTGGATGTACACTTTGTATGTTAATATGCTTGGAAATTGTAAATAAATACTCTACTACTACTACTACAACACACACACACACACACACACGATTGGAGGTAGGTTAGAGTGAGATAATAAAATGACTTCACACAGATAAGTAGCATTCTACAACCAAATAACTTGAAAGAAAATCGTTAAAAGATGACTTTCTAGCACAAATTTCTCTCTCTCACACACACACACACACCACAGCAAATATCACAAAACATATTATGCTACGGTTGAGAAGTTCTGTTTTTTTGGTTTGTGGAGTCTAATGGCCGTGCACTAGTTGCTGCACTATTTGCGTCTTTGGGGGGCACACCATTTAGGTGTTTGGCCGAGAATCCAACATTTAAATGACTTTAGCAGGCACAGTACGCTCTTAAAGCATTATAGGTACTCCTGGCTCAGGAATAGAAACACTATCACACCAAGAGAGAGGGGGCTGAGCGAGAGTGTGTGTGTGTGTCCTATACACACACAAAGGCAGAGAGAAATAAAATCACCACCTGGATGATACATCAGGGAAGTAAACGAGAACAACAATAACAATCAGTGGCTTTCTGTTCCAGGAAACATAACAATACCTACATTGTTCTATTTACCACACAACAAAGAGAAACACACCTTTCAGCAGCTGGGCGACGTCGGCCTCACTTCCTACCGCTCCCTCATTCCTGTTCAGTAATACCCGCAGATTAAACACAACCATCAGAACCAAAAGGCCGACAGTTACTGTCTGACATAACCGCGTCCTCCGCATCTCCCTCTATCCGTCTAGGCCAGAGCCTGAAAAACAATGAGCAGACGCAGACATTACATCAGGTAACGAGTTAGGTAATAAACGCAGCTGATATGAGACAAAATGAGGGGAGGGATGGGGTGATACTGTTCAATGATTGGCCGAATCAAACAAATGGCAATGAGTTTAATTCACGGGTGCACCATTGGTTGAGACAGGTTATTGGTGAGTGAGTGCTTTGCTTAGCCATGACACTTCTCACACGTAATAGGTATAACCCAGAGGTTACACACCTTGGGAACCAACCAGAAGCATTCCACAGATCCAGGCAATATTAAGATTCAAAACCTAGTAACATAGATGACCAGGAACACATATATCATGGAAACCCGCCAACAGATCCGGGACGCTTACATTTCGTATCTAGATACTGTTTTCAATTTAACTGACATATACCGTAGGTCCCTGCCATTAAGCCGAGGACAGTTTTTAGGCCTAAAATATCATGATTTATGGTGTTACCGTCTATTAAGCCGACCTAAAATCTGACCTTGTAGTATTTCCAGCCCAGGTGACGTTTTGAACACAGAAAATAATTTTGTTTTCATAATTCGTTATTCATACCAGTGTGTTTTGTATACTGTCAATAGATCAAGGCAAATTGTAACCATCGTTTACGCAAACTGTTAGCGCATACGTAGGACTTCAAACTTAAATTAATGGCGTGATTAAACATTCAATGAACCGTATATGAAGTCAATGAATTAGAAGTAATTAAACATATTGTCAATTACTACTGAGCCTTTGATGGTACGTTTTGGTCACTAATCTCGGCGTGGGCATATCTGAAGGTTGTTTCGTCTTTGACTTCGCATCATTACCTTCGGAGGTCGCTCGGCCCATTTAGCCTACCGTGTGTACAAAAGTGGCCGTAAAACACCAATCACCATCATCATTAATTAAAAATAATAATGATAATACATGAATTGGTAAATGTCTTTACATGACAATTTTAATGCAATAAAATCAATGTTTCATCGTACATATATCAATTGTAATTAAGGACACACTCACTGGAACTAAGAATCTCCCCTTATGTTTTTAAACTCAGGTCTGTTTCCATCCATCTTTCTGATCAAGGGATCATCATAATTGCAATTGTTGATGACAGACAAAGAATAAAAACCGTGAGAATAGTTACCCCAATTTTTTTTTGACGGATTCATCTCTAATCAATCCGAAATCGATCTATACCGACAACACATCAGCATCCAACAATTGGTACCAGAACACCAATGTAGTTGGACATAATCTCCTCAGCAACACTCTCAGACGACTAGGTTTCTGGTCATATAAACGGCCCGTCATCCCTAACACTCTGCCTGCACCGTCAACAAGTGTACGACCCGGATCCCCAATTTTCAGTCGGCTACGAAACCACATTGATCTAAGTCAGTAAAAGACGACGAAATAATCCTTTCCTTTGGCGACAAATTGCTAATGACGACGAAACGACCGATCGTTTATATCGCTGAAATAAATAAGTTCAGAAATAAATAAATACAATATTACATCCGTAACACGTACATGGCTCAGCTCGCTTGTTGTATATATATATATATATATATATATATATATATATACACATATATATATATACCTTTAGTAAAATATGGAAATACGTTAACGCTTCTCAAGGCCCGTTCAGTCGGCAAGCTATACTAAGACATTCTCAGGCTAGGTTTAGTAGTACATCTACTCGTTGAAATTTGGGGCAATGGCACCTGGCTGTCGCTTATTGGTAGAGCCAAGTCGTACATCACTATAAAACGTACTATATGACCCTTTGTCATTCTTTGCGCGGAAGAGGTTTGGTTAGTAACTATATCTAGGCGTTTATACTACCGAGACGATGATACCTGATGGCTACGCACTGATTAATAACAGCATAATGTCTATACAGTGCTGCTTTAAAGAGAGAAATGTGAGTTCCGGTGGCCTAGCGGTTAAGCACCCGCCACTTGGTGCCAACAGTCACAGGAAACTTTTCCAGCGATTAATTTCTCGGCTCACAACATCGTGGGTGGCTGACCACGTTAAATGTTGCTGCCGTCTCCACTGAATTATCAAAAATAAAGGGGACGTAAAACACTCTGGCAGTGACCACCCTCTGGGTATTTCGGCTACATTTTTGGTGGAGGAGGTTCTGGTCTCAACCACTTCGACATGGAGGCTGTGCTGATCAAGCGACAGCCTGGGGATTCTCCCCGAAACGCAAGCAAGAAAGCGACCAAAGATGACCCGACCCGACTGTGGTATTGACCTGCGCGAATTCGGAATCAGAAACTTTTCTAGCCCACATACCAGAGTTTGGTACACTGACGGTAGCCAGAACGGCACTGGTAACATGTCGGGCTGGACGGCTTACTCTCCTTAATAAACGTCCATCTCAGGAAGACTCCCTGATTTATAATAACAATAATAATATGTGACATTTATATAGCGCCCTATTCAGCTAGAAGCTGCTGCTTTAAGGCGCTTTACAATATTATTATACCTGACTCAGACCTGTTTCCACCCAGCGCATATCTCAACTCCCAAGGGAGCACACGACGCATGCTGCCATTATAGTCACAAAGCGTTACTCCCAACACATAGCCATCGCGTCCCGTCAGGTACTCATTATATATGTTCAGCTACGAGTCCTACGCTCTAACTAACTGCACTATCACGGCTCGATTTCACTCCCATCACCTTAAGTGAAGTGACTGCCCTCCTCGAGACACCCCGATGATGCAGAATCCACCGAACTCTCGACCAGTGGATAGTCATACACACTGATTGCACTGCTTATCATCCAAAATCTAGATTATTTTTCACTGGATACCAAACCACGTCGGAATCTTCGGCAACGAAGAAGCTGACCGACTTGCCACCTTTGTCACATCCCTCGACACTATCCAGACAATTGTGAGCAAACCATCGAAGCTCTAGGACGACAAACCCAAAACAGCACCAAGAAAATGACAGACACACTTTTCAGTGACTACTTCACTACTTCCACTGGTTCTTGGTACATCAGCATTAACATATCAGAACATTGGATAAGCCCAACTTGGATGCCACTCGTATTTCAAGAGTTTCAAACTTCGGATAGACACACCACATGTACTGTATGTCAAAAATTGCAGCCTTTGTTTTTAAATATTACAGATTATTTTAAAAAAAATACATATCCACGGCTCACTACTTGTGCTGTTTTTCTGGCTGTACTTAGTTTGAATCTGATGTTCAGTTTTGTTCTGAAATAGTAATCCTAATTCGCATGAGAGATGTGAACAGTGAAATGATTGTACAGCTTCGGAAGCGGTGTTTGTAATCAAAACATTTGCGTGTCTCCACATTCAGTGATGACAGTAATGTATATCGTCATTTGTCTGTAGGCTGCAAGGTAAACGCTAAGATTGTCTCAAAATGTGGCTCATCAATGGGACCTGGATATGACAAAACTTGGTCAATATCTAGTGACTTGTGCACGCTAGACAGAAATGCTTTGAGCAGTATGTAGACATTTCTGCCTTTTCGACTAACGGGGTAGTCAAATTAGGTATAGTGATGACTTGAGCTGCTGCTTTGGATTCAGTTCCCAGATGATTCACTCCGAGTTTGCATTCACAATTTGCGATTCTCTGTGCCAATGCCTAATACGACGTACTACTACTACTACAACACATAATGTGTATACACACTCTGAACATAAATCAACGAATGAATAACCATCCAGTTGGAAAATATAACGTCTTTGTTCTGACACTAAACACTCCACAGTTCTACCAAAATGGGCTGGAATATAATGAATTCATATTAGATGAATATAATTAAGCCAAACTGTTCAAAAAATTCAATGATTATTATGAGGAAAGATTTTAACGTGTCTGTTTATATGGCTCATAGTATCAACTCCTAAATATTCTTTAAAACCTATACTAAATACCTTCTAAATACTATGAAAACGAATCTAAAAAGATAAACATCACAAACAGTAATACAGATTTCTTGTGCCGATTCATCCTCTGAAGAGGAACTACTTTCAAGTGCGGAAGAACTCCATCTGTTGTCAACGTAAATAAACAAACAACAATCCTGAAGATGGCCGATTTTGCAAACAGACTGCGGATATATGCGATGAGTTGGCTGGAAAAATAAAAGGATTAGAAGAAACGGTAGCAAAACAGAACACAGAAATTACACCACCAAAACAACAAGTGGATCAGCTACAACGGCAGGAGCAAAGAAACAGCGTTCGAATGTTTGGCAGCCCAGACCATGTTCGGCGAAGAAATGGGCACAGAGGTAGATCTAGATGACGAGGAAATCGAAGATGCTTTACCCGTCGGACATCCAGACAAACCACGATGATCGCCGGTGAAAACGAACATTACGCAAATTCGTGTTGCCAAACTGAAAGGGTCAACTCTACCCCCGTCAATTTATATAAATGATGATCTGACTAAGAGGCTTGCGGATCTATTTTTAAAAAGCCAGACAAGACGTCAAAGATGGAGTTTTACATGCTGTATGGACGAGAAACGGCAGTATTAGCATGAAGAAAATCAGTGACAGTCCCCCTGTGGAGATATTTCCCAATATTTAGTCAAACTGTTAGACCGAGTTATTAACAAAATATTACATTTCATTTATCAAAGCAATCTGCTATACCTAGTCCTATATAACATAAAAATAGTGTAGGATGTCAAACAAAAATTCTATTTCATGACCTAATGCCTATATTCTATCATGTCATCAATGTTTAAGTAATATCTATAAATATAACTACAGAATATGTTTGTTTTTTCATTATAGCTATTACATATGGTATTTTATCCTTGTAAGGTATTCCAATTTTCACAATTACTTTGATCGACTTCAGATTTTTCTTATCACCATATCCATCACTATATCTATATAACACATGTTACAGTCAAATTCCCTGTTTTTTTCCATTTTTCCCCCTATTATCTCTCGTCTAATTATTATACAACTATTTTACTTATTCACAAACTTACACACACAACATACACTCAATGTATAAAATCATAGGAGTAGTCATCCTTTACAACAATAAGCAAAATGATAGATAACATCGCATTGGACCAGATGAGATAAATCCTAAACACCATTTCACTGAACTGTAACACACACAAGACTATAAATCTAGATGAAATAAACGACTCGCACTTCAACAACGACAATTTATGTAATTATTATGGTGTTGATGATTTTACTAAATTGACAAATTCTATACCTAAGTCCTTAAGTTTCTTTCATCTAAATTGTAGAGGTCTAGCCTGTAACTGGGTCAACTTTAATAATCACTTGTTAGATCTGCATTCGACTAATTTTAATATAATAAATAGGAATTAGTGAACCGTTCACCATAAAACCACCCAGTCTATATAAATTAGGGGATACCACCCACTGTTAATAAAAACGCGCGAGCAAGATGATGATTACCGAGGAGGGGTAGGTTTTTACATAAAGGACACCTTACATTATAAGATAAGACCCGATAAGTCAATATTTAGACCTCACAAATATGAATCACTCTTTATTGAGATAACAAATTCACCAAAAAAGCCTTACATTGTGGGAATCCTATACAGACCCAACACTCGGCCAAAAGCAAATATATATTATTACATTGATACATTTATAGCAACAATAAAAAGAGTTAATGCAGAAAATAAACAACATGTCATAATGGGAGATATTAACCTAGACTTACTACAGTTTGACGTCCATAAAAAAAAACAGATACCTTCATTGATAGCTCCATTTCGGAGGGCTTCATTCCAAAAATAACTAAACCTACTGAAATAACCTATACTTCTGCAACTATAATTGATCATATACACATCAATCACTTAATAACTATAATACAATTAGCGGTATTATTAGAAATGATGTTGCTGATCATTTTGAAAAACATTCCTGATAAGATAAAACAGACTAAGATGGAACATTTGCTATTCAAAAACATCCTTGTAATAAATGAGGCTGCCACAAATAATTTTAGAAGTGGATTAGAAAAACCTGACTTCGGTGAAATCTTAAAAGAATACTGCCCAAATAAAGCTTTATATAATCTCTTTCTCAAAATTACACAGGCCGAATATGATAAGGCATTCCCATTTAAGAGAATGAACATATTAAGATCTCAAATGAAAAAAGAGCGATGGATGAAATTACACACGCATAAATTAAAAAATACAACAGAACGAAACATAGACAAATATAAAACTCATAACATAATTTATAATAAGCTTAAAAGACTTACAGGAATAAAACAGATCAATATAAAAACAACACGAAAGAAACTTGGAAGTTCCTAAGGGAAACCCTAGGTTTGGTAAATAACAAATCTCTGACTCTACACAAAATAAAATTAGAAAATAAAGAGATAACTGACATAAAAACTATTTCACAGGAATTTAATTTAAAAAATTCAACAATCGGCAAATAAAAAAGCCACTGACTATCTTAATAAAAGCAATCAACTCAGTATATTCTTAGATCCGGTCACTCTGATTTCTGTTAGTAAAGTAATCAGAAAATTAAAACCTAAGTCAAGTGAGGGGCATGATAACCTATCAACAAAACTACTCAAAAAAATAGAGGATAGCATATTAATACCATTAACTCATATAATAAATTTTTCATTTGAATCTGGAATCATCCCAGAAAATATGAAAATAGCCAAAAGTACACCCATTTTTAAATCAGGTGAAACATCTGAACTAAATAATTATAGGCCAATCAGCATTCTTCCTTCCATTTCTAAGATATTAGAAAAATTAATGAATGATAAACAACAACATTTGGACCACACCAAATAAATGTACAAACACCAATATGGATTCAGACCAAAACATACAACTATACATCCAATCATTCAAAATAGAAGAAGCAAATGATAAAAAAGACAGTGAACTTACAATAGGGATCTTTATTAACTTGTCTAAAGCATTTGATACAATCAGTCACCCAATATTACTCACAAAATTGGAAAAACATTGAATACGAGGCATAACGAATAGTTGGTTCAAAAGTTACTTAGCAAACCGGAAACATTAGGTACAAATAGATGAAAAACAATCAAGCACTCTAAATACTGAAGTGGGTGTTCCGCAAGGATCCATTCTTGGACCAACTCTATTCTTAATATATGTAAATGTCTTAGCAAATTGAAATAAGTTAAATATCCACTCATATCCAGATGACACAACTGGATATCTTGCAAACAAAAATCTACAAGATGCATTGGAATATAAACTACTCGGAGTATGTATTCCAAGTGAGTACTTGAGTATCTACTCACAGTAAAAAGTATCAGGCCAAAAAAATTGGAATTAAAAAATTAGGAATTGGAATTGATATATCTGAGGTTGAATTGGAATTGATGAAATGAATTGAGTGGAATTGGTATTGACGAAATGGAAATGACCCCATGTCTGGTATTAGAACAGGTTTACATATCAAGAATAACTAATAATTCCCATCTGCTCAGATTGATAATCTCCAGTGTCACATTAATATTCAATGTAGCCAATATGAAGTCTTATAATTGCGCAATGAAGATGTTGGCTATACCATGGTGTAATAACAATTAGATCACTCGCCATACAAACAGTGCTGCATATTGCTATATACAGAGTTCATACACATTTTGACATCTCAGATTCCAGGACCTTCCAATGTCAAATTCAAGGACCTTTTTTCAATGAATTCACGAACTTTTAACGCGCAAAGATACACCCATATTTCGGAAGACGTGTAACGACTGAATTCCTGTACGCTTATGATTAGAAATTTATTTCTATATGTCCAAATTCCAGGACTTTCAAGGACCTCTACAAAAATTCCAGGACTTTCCAGGCCTGGAATCCAAGAATTCAAATTCCAGGACTTTCCAGGACCTGTGCAAACCCTGTATATAGCAGTTTCTGTTCAGAGTGATACATACATGTGTTACTACACACTACATGATGTTGCTAGCAGTATTCAACCATGACTAGACACTACTATAACCATCATATTGGTTGATTGGGTATTTGGTAGTGTTATCTTGTCTTGACAGTGTTGCATATTATCAGATTGGGAGATTCACCAGTGCAATCAAGGGCTTCCCAACGTTGGCTGGCTATAAAAGCATGGGTGATAGAATTCATATATCGTATGCCTAAAAGTTCTCATGTTTGAAACAACTGATGCTGAACATCAGAAAGACATGAACAACACATTCAACAAATGTTTCAATACAAGAAATAAAATGTATTTTTAATTATATTTGCTGTTCAGAATCTATCCTATAACAACAATATTTGAAATTTTGTATTGACCAGTACTGACCACCTTTTTGAGTATGGGTGGTTTTTATCAGCAACCCTGCAGGAAAGTGTATTAGAGCCAGTCCTCTTTATCATATGCATAAATGATCTGCCAGAAATAGCTGAAAACTTCACAACGTTGTTTGCAGATAACACAAAGCTTTACTGGAGAGTAAACAACACAAATGATCATGATGGCATACAAAATGACCCCAATGAACTGATCCAATGGTCGAACAGATGCCAATAACATTATAATGCATAAAAATGTAAGGTCCTACACTGTAGCAAAAGCAACAAGCAGCTAAAATATACACTGTGCGATGATGGCCAGAATACACTTGTTGTTCAAGCTGTGATGATGATGATGATTGATGTTTTACGGCCACTTTTGTGCACAAGGTAGGCTAAATGGGCCGAGCGACTTACAAAGGTAATGAGACGAAGTGAAAGATGAAACAACCTTCAGATATGCCCACGCTGGGATTCGAACACGGGTGGTAGTGATTTGTGGTCCAGCACGCTACCGCTAGACCACGGAGGCGCCCCGTTGTTCAAGCTGTGGATGAGGAAAAAGACCTCGGTGTTCTCCTTACTGAGGACCCAAGATTTAGCAAACGCATCAGAGCAGTGGTTAAAAAAGGCAATAGAGTAGTGGGAGCAATCTGAAGCTCATTCCGATGCCTTGACTAGACCATATTGGTACAGCTGTACAAGTCCCCGTTCAGCGATCACCTGGAGTATGCCATCACTGTCTGGTGCATAGAGCAAGAAATCGGATATAGACCATCTCGAGTTGAAAGGGTCCAGTGCGGAGCAACAAAGTTAATTCCGGGACTGAAAGAACTTCCTTACCCAGAACAATTGAAACTGGTGAGTCTAGTGTACCGAAGAGCAAGGGGAAACATGTAAGATCCTGAATGGCCTGGTAGACTCCATAGGACAATCCCCATTGCAGTTAGCAGAAGAGTAGTCTGAAACTGAAGAAAAATCAGTCGGACTGCATTAAGACAACACAGTTTCAGTCGACGAGTGATCAAAAACTGGAATGGCCCATCAGATACAAAGGTCAGGGCTCCTACCCTAAACATATTCAAGAATCGCATAGACAGGCACTTTAAAACTATTTTATCCTTTAAGTTTTTTATTCTATGTATGAATATCTATGTTTCACGTTATGGTAAATATTTAAATATGGTAAATATTTGTATGAAATCATATCCATAAGTAATGTTCACTGCACTCGTTTTTGTATATGCTTATTTATGTTGACATAATAGTGATTGTCACGAATGAATAAACTGCTAACCAAACCTAACAAAAAGTAATTTTATTATATCTATCTATAGAAATAAGTCTATATACGTGGCCTGTAAAGGTACATATCCCTATACAAGTGGCCTGTAAAGGTACATATCTTTAGGCAATGGCTCTATATAAAGTATAATATTCTATCAAATTAAATATGTTACAAAAGGTGTAAAGGAGGTGGTAAGAAAGGTCTTCAGGTTTTTGTCCGTATGATGTTTATCCTAACTCTGTGGATACCAGACATGGGGTAAATTCCATTTTGTCAATTCCAATTCCACTCAATTTTATCAATTCCCAAATTTTCAATTCCAATTCCATTTTTTCTGACTCTTTTTTGCCTAATATATTTTTACCATGTGTAGATACTCCGAGTACCTGCTTGGAATACAATGTAGTTTATATTCCAAGTAGGAATGTCATGGATGAAATATTTCTGAATTAAAAAATTAAATTATAAATAATTTGTGGATTTAATTTAATTTTGTCTGTTCTAAACATTGAAGGGGGGTACATTCCTAAATAGCAATATCTCTATATAGATTACAGGCATGCTATGTGGTGGCGTCACCGTGTGGGTGGAGCCCAAGGTATCCAGACCATTTTAATTAGTTAAATGCACATGTATGATGTCACAGTCAGTGTGTATATTTGATATATATATATATATATATATATATATATATATAAGGAACCAAAGTTCTGGATCAATTTTGTTCCAGTATATTGGTAACAGCACATGTAAGTGTTAATATGGTAAAATTAGCGCAAGCCTAACCACAAGGCGCTTTTAGCTAAAGAGGTATTATATCACGTGGTGGATCATAGTCTTGGGTGCATCCCTATGTAAGAGTATATTTTCTAATCATCAAAGATGTGTTTATATTCCACTGCCCAGTAGGAGCCTTGACCCTGCATTTACTTTCACAACCCTGTTGGGTACTAAACCAAAGCTCTGGATCAGTATGGTTCCAGTATATTGGTAACACCACATGTAAGTGTGAACATTGTAAAAATGGTATATTAATTTTTTAATTAAATTTTTTGTAGGAAACTTCAAATTCAAAATTTCTCAATTCCAATTCAGAATTTCTCAATTCCAATTCATTTTTTTTAAATATCAATTCCAATTCCGGAAAATATAAGGTGTTTTCGGTGCACTGACGCAGAGCAGCAGCCGAGCATCGGAACTGTGTTTGTTGGTAATAAAGGTCTGACCATGTTCATCAATGTTATTATAAATCTGAGCCATTTCACGATCGTTTTTAATTTTCCATCTGCTTGTATCAATGTCAGTGATGCGGAGCTTTGTTATAATTACTGCTACTAACGTTTAATGTAGATATTAGATTAAGTCTATTAATATAGGAAATATAATCAGATTAAAAAGAACGTCTGAAATTTATAAGAAATGTAGTATTTCATGGTTCCCACAGCCAAAGCCTGGCAAAGGACATATTATTTTCGAAATGGTTACGTATCCGAGCATCGGAACCCTGTACCTCAGCGTTATAGGTCCGAGCACTCAGTGCACATGCATCGTCTTAGAACACATTTAAGATATTATTAGGCTATAATAGTATATACCTACCAGAATAGACTCCTCTAGTCTAGGGCTATATTAGACGTCACCAGCCTAAACGTTTCCAACCAAAAGACATGTCGATGTTCGCTATAGACTAGGTCTAGTCGTGATTCATCACGATTTCATGATGCTAGTCACCGCCGTGTGTTTAGTTTTGTGGAAACTAAGGCAACCGAACACGACGATGACGTGCTTTGGATGTGGCC